>CM022950.1:62915154-62975494 GCA_012931725.1 Litsea cubeba | reverse complement strand
GAGTTGGAGTTATGGTGACATATGATCCCATAGCTAATGAAAATCCTTTAGATGTAGCTGCGTACAGTTTGGGCATGTTGAGTTTGCCAAAGAGAGGTTTTAAGTCGAAAACCGGAGTATATCCTTAAATTAAAATCACAAGGGCCAGTATCCTCTCCATCTTGCTTCGGGAGCAGGGCCATGTCGAGGTTGTAACCTACTTCTTAGAAACAGATGCCGATTGGCCCGCGATCGACCGTGGAAAATGCTATTCTTAGAAAAAGCTACTCTTAGTCAGAATTTTGCACATAGATAAGTCTCATATGTTCTGCGATTGGCCAACGGCCGACCGTGCAAGCCCTTCGGAGTCCGGACGCCAGCCACTAGGCGTCCGGACGCCAGACCCAGAATCAAATCCGAGGCTCTCTAATATCCTGGCGTCCGGACGCCAGGAGTAGGCTTCGGACTCCCCGGACCGGGGTGATGTCCGCCACATTCCGCTTTTTGACGAGATTTTAAAGGGAAAACCTATATATATTTCAAAGCTCGTTTTGAGACATTCACATCTTGGGAGAAGATCTAGAGACTGGTTTGAGAGCTTTGGAAGAGCGTCAGAGATTCTTCGTCAACCCCTCGCCATGTGTAACTAAATCTCTATCATAGGGATGCAATGAAGTCCTGACTTTGTATTTTGGTGATGTATAGGTTTTAGGGTTTTACTTTAAATGCTTTTAGTTATATGACAACATACTAATCCATTGATTGAATTTTATTAATGCAATATCTCTTTCTTTTGGTATTTTAATATTTTAGATTGAAATACTAATATATATAACTATGCTTCAGTGGATGTGTTCATTAGATTTATGATAATTTATGCTATAGAGATAGGTTATGCGACTTTGTTAAGGTTTGTAACCAGAACGAGTGTTTTTTGTATTGATAGTGAAACCCTAGGTCTATGCTTGCCATTATGCGAGGTTAGAGTGGATTCGTACCCTGAGACATTTCCACTGATTAGTTCAAAACCTTGTCTTTTAATTTGTTATTTTTGGAATTACAACCAATCAACCCAACTCTTTGTATTCTATTAGGATTAGTTTAGGAATTTAAGAACCAACACGACTTAGCCTTTTTGTCCCAGTGGATACGATACTCGGTTAACATCTTTGCTTTTTCAAGCAGAGATAATAGCGGGGGACAATTTATACTTTTACAACCCTGTTTTATGACGATCGGCTTGATACCAACACTTCCTTCTATAGCCTCTCTCTATATATAAGTATCTGCTTATTCACTCTAATCTTTTGTTCCTTTATCAGCCCAATACTTTGTGGGGATCAAAACAATCCGATGGTGGGGCCAACTCCAAGTGAATTGAAATTTAGACAATAGAATTTTAAGTGGTTTAGATAAATGTGGATGATGGATTTAATAAGTAGGTTGAGATTTAGTGAAGGGTAGTATCGGAAAGAGAATTGTAAAGAAAATGGCAAGGGTAATCTTCGAAAGATTAAAAATTCCTAAATTAAAGTTGTGTGACCAGAAATCCGTTCAAGTTGCTTAATTGATGAAATGAGCTAAGTGGCAAGCGGTGATTTGATGAAGACCATGGCCTTGCATCATAGTGGGGATGCAGCGACGATGCACTAAGGACGCGTGCCCATGGTCTGAAGGATCGCATATAAAATTTTATTGTTGTGGATTTGAATACGCACATTGTTGAAATCTTCCCTCGTCCGGCTAGTTCTGGTCCCTGTTTTCAATTACTTTTGTTTAGTAACTACTAGCAAAATCCCCGTGGATAACCACGAAACAACCAAATGCACAGACTGATATGAATTATTTTTATAATTTATTAATTAGTAAAACTGTGAGTCTTTTTTTTTGTTGCTCATTTGATCTTTATGTTTTTTTTGCCAACGGTTTTTATTCTTAGGTGAGGCATGAATTGATTAAGAAAGATCAAATGATCATAGACCTAACAATTGAGCCTAATATATTTAAGTGGACCAAGATGAATGGGGTCCATCATCTCTATTCTAATCGTTCATAAAATCATATGATGCGGGCTGGGACCCATTAATTGATTGATAAAGATCAAATGATCAAATGATCATAGACCTCTCAAATTGACCAAACCTAACCTATTTAAGTGGGACCCCAAAGATGAATGGGTCCACCATCTATATTCTAACCAATCCATAAAACCATATTATGCGGGATGGGACCCATGAATTGATTTAAAAAGATCAAATGATCAAATGATCGTAGACCTAACAAATTGACATAATATATTTAAGTGGGACCCAGATGAATGAGGTCCACCATCTTTATTCTAATCGTCCATAGAATCAAATGAAGCGGGCCGGGACCCATTAATTGATTGATAAAGATCAAATGATCATAGACCTCTCAAATTGACCAAAACCTAGCCTATTTAAGTGGGACCCCCCAAGATGAATGGGGTCCGTCATCTATATTCTAACCGTCCATAAAAACATATGATGCGGGCTGGGACCCATGAATTGCTTGATAAAGATCAAATGATCATAAACCTCACAAACTGACCAAACCTAACCTATTTAAGTGGAACCCCCCAGACGAATGGAGTCCACCATCTCTATTCTAACCGTCCATAAAACCATAATATGCGGGATGGGACCCATGAATTGATTAAGAAAGATCAAATGATCAAATGATCGTAGACCTAACAAATTGACCATATATTTTTAAGTGGGACCCAGATGAATGGGGTCCACCATCTTTATTCTAACCGTCCATAAAATCAAATGATGCGGGCCGGGACCCATGAATTTATTGATAAAGATCAAATGATCATAGACCTCTCAAATTGACCAAACCTGACCTATTTAAGTGGGACCCCCATATGAATGGGGTCCACCATCTATATTCTAACCGTCCATAAAATCATATTATGCGGGATGGGACCCACGAATTGATTTAAAAAGATCAAATGATCAAAATGATCTTAGACCTAACAAATTGACCAAATATTTTTAAGTGGGACCCCAGATGAATGGTGTCCGCCATCTTTATTCTAACCGTCCATAAAATCAAATGATGCGCGGGCCGGGACCCATGAATTGATTGATTAAAGATCAAATGATCAAATGATCATAGACCTCTCAATTGACCAAACCTAACCTATTTAAGTGGGAACCCCAAGATGAATGGGGTCCACCATCTATATTCTAACTGTCCATGAAATAATTTGATGCGGGCTGGGACCCATGAATTGCTTGATAAAGATCAAAGGATTAAATGATCATAGACCTCACAAATTGACCCAACATAACCTATTAAGTGGGACCCCTAAGATGAATGGGGTCCACATCTTATTATAACCGTCCATAAAAACCATATTATGCGGGATATGACCCATGAATTTATTTAAAAAGATCAAAGGATCAAATAATCGTAGACCTAACAAATTGATCAAATATGTTTAAGGTGAGACCCAGATAAATGGGGTCCACCATCTCTATTCTAACCGTCCATAAAATCATATGATGTGGGCCGGGACCCATGAATTGATTGAAAAAGATCAAATGATCATAGACCTTATAAATTGACCAAACCTAATTTATTTAAGTGGAACCCCAAGATGATGGAGTCCACCATCTATATTTTAACCATTCATGAAACCATATGATGCGGGCTGGGACCCATGAATTGCTTGATAAAGGTCAAAGGATCAAATGATCATAGACCTCACAAATTGACCAAACCTAACATATTTAAGTGGAAACCCCCAAATGAATGGGGTCCACCATCTCTATTCTAATCGTCCATAAAATCATATTATGTTGGATGAGACCCATGAATCGATTAAGAAAGTTCAAAGGATCAAATGATCATAGACCTAACAAATTGACCAAATATTTTTTAAGTGGGACCCAGATGAATGGGGTCCACCATCTTTATTCTAACCGTCCATAAAATCAAATGATGCGGGGCCGGGACCCATGAATTGATTGATAAAGATCAAATGATCATAAACCTCTCAAATTGACCAAACCTAACCTATTTAAGTGGAACCTCCAAGATGAATGGGGTCCACCATCTATATTCTAACCATCCATGAAATAATATGATGCGGGATGGACCCATGAATTGCTTGATAAAGATCAAATGATCAAATAATCTTAGACCTCACAAATTAAACAAACATAACCTATTTAAGTGGAACCCCCCAGATGAATGGGGCCTACCATCTCTATTCTAACCGTCCAAAAAAGCATATTATGCGGGATGGGACCCATGAATTGATTTAAAAAGATCAAAGGATCAAATGATCGTAGACCTAAAAAATTGACCAAATATTTTTAAGTGGGACCCAGATGAATGGGGTCCACCATCTTTATTCTAACCGTCCATAAAATCAAATGATGCGGGCCGGGACCCATGAATTGATTGATAAAGATCAAATGATCATATACCTCTCAAATTGACCAAACCTAACCTATTTAAGTGGAACCCCCAAGATGAATGGGGTCCACCATCTATATTCTAACCATCCATGAAATAATATGATGCGGGATGGACCCATGAATTGCTTGATAAAGATCAAATGATCAAATAATCATAGACCTCACAAATTAACCAACATAACCTATTTAAGTGGAACCCCCAGATGAATGGGGCCCACCATCTCTATTCTAACCGTCCAAAAAAGCATATTATGCGGGATGGGACCCATGAATTGATTTAAAAAGATCAAAGGATCAAATGATCGTAGACCTAAAAAATTGACCAAATATTTTTAAGTGGGACCCAGATGAATGGGGTCCACCATCTTTATTCTAACCGTCCATAAAATCAAATGATGCGGGCCGGGACCCATGAATTGATTGATAAAATAATTTTAATCAAATCACGAGGGTGTGACAGAAATGTCTTGCTAGATGTGTAGATGATATCCAAATGGATAAAAAACAGAGATCTCCCCTGAATCACAATGGATCCATGTAGGTTTGCACCCATTCTGACCAATTGAGCCCACAATCGACCACTCTATTTGTTTCTTTTTTTTTTTAAGCCATTAAAATTTGTGGGTTCCTGTTGAATTGGTTAGAATGATCAGTGGGTCCCAACCTTGACAGTGATGTAGGCCCCAAGTGGGCCCCACAGAGAGCACAGATTTCTTCTATGGAATTAAGGATTATATTTCAATCCTTTACAATTTGGGATTTTCCTCTTCCCCATTTTGTGTGGTTGTCTTGGAAGTAAATTTTAGATGGAGAATGAGAGATTTTATGGATTGCATTAGCATGGAGAATGAGAGATTTTAGGGAGGGAGAGATGGAGAATGAGAGATTAGCAGAATACCATTTTAGGCTGGCTGCTGCCACGTGTCCATCTCCAAGACATGCCAAGTGTCCTCCTCCAGGAAGTGTATACATCCCTTTAGTAATATAGATATTAATAAAGTAATGTGAGGTAAATAATCAAATTAAGCGACCAAAAAAGAAAACGGATGAGATAAAAAAATGATAGCCCTTTGTCATCTAGTGAAATGAGATTGTTGTTTTTTTAATTTAAAAAAAAAAAGATGATATTTTGACCTTCAGCGACATGAAAAAGCGACCTTTTGAATTCTTTTTTGTTTAGAACTGGGCCGTGTTTCTTCAAATATAAGATTTCTTTATTCAATCAATTTTATTTTGTTGTCTCTTAAAATACCCCTCACTCTGCTTCACCAGTAGAGTGAATTTACAAAACAAATTCAGACATTGCCAGAAAAGTTTCTTTTGCATTTTACATGGCTATGATGTGATATGTGAAAGAGAGTTCCAAAAACTTCAAGTAATTGCAAGTGTCTTTCAACAATTCCACCACGAAAAAGGAGTAATCTATGGACTTTGAGTGGAGGTTATGTACAAACGCGTCGAGGAGAGAAAGGTCACGGTCATACATTTTAGTAGATCGGCAACGTTTGAAAGCCTCAAGAAATTTCATAAGTAAAAGATCGGCTACATTTGAGCATTTGTATGGAAAGTGCGCATTTCATATTCACCGCATATATAGAAGCCGGCCTCAAGAAAAAAATTATTTGCTGTAAGAGAGTTACACGTAGATCAATGCGGGCTTTCCTTGCAAACATGTCAAAGGAAAGAGAAGCGAGAAAGGTCATGGTCATACAAATATAGAAGATCGGCAAGCCTCAAGAAATTTCGTAGGTCATACAATTATAGAAGTTCGGCAAGCCTAAAGAAATTTCTTACTTTCCTAAAAAGCTTAGTATTCGAAACTATATAAATCGCACCTCCTAGTATGATAATGGGACACTATCCACTTCTCGAAAAACAAGTGAAATTTTCTTGAGAGAGAGACTTAAGAAAAAAAAAATTTAGAGAGAGATGGACGCGAGGCACCACAAGGCAGCAATCAGAGGGGATATTACTTCGTTGCGTGATCTGCTTAAACAAGATGAGCATATTCTTGATGATGTTGGAGTTGGAGTTATGGTAATGCGTTAGTTGAAAGTGGTTAGATCTCCATCTAACAATTTAATTTTAACTATCTATCTAGTTAGTTCAATGGACCCTCTAGCTAGCAGGTCATGGACAGTTTGCCTCTGTAAATAACGGTTTAAACTAAAAATAGCTCAGTTCTCTGTAACGGAACTTTGCCTCTGTTTTCTTTTTTTAGGGACTGTTTTCATTCATTTTTAATTCAAAAATGCGAAAGCAACGTCCGGACGCCCGAAGAGAGAGAGAGCTCGGATTTGATTTCTAGATCTGGCGTCCGAATGCCCATTGGCTGGCGTCCGGATGCCCGAAGAGAGAGAGAGCACGGATTTGATTTCTAGATCTGGCGTCCGAATGCCCATTGGCTGGCGTCCGAACGCCCGCTGGCTTGGGTTGGCTACATCGAGCAAAAAAAAAATCGTGGCACTTTTGGGCAGCCCCTTCCTCTGCATCCCAGAAAAATAGTCTCCAATTTAAATTTATTTGCTGAAAGAGAGTTGCACCAAACTACTTGCGACTATGGGCCGTGGAGATCAATGAGCACTTTCCTTCTCTATTCCGAGCAACACGGTTACGTACAAACGCGTCAAGAGAAAGAGAGGAGAAAGAGGTCACGGTCCTACATAAATAGAAGATCGGCAACATTTGAAAATTCTCCAAGCCCCGCCTCAAGAAATTCCTTACTCTTCTAAATTATCTTGGGACCGTACAACTTTGAGGGACAGTCTCTCCAATCCCCACCCATCGATCAAAACTATACTTAAGAAATTTCTTACTCTTCTAAAATATCTCGAGCCTGTACAACTTTGAGGGTCAGTCCCTCCAATCCCCACCCACCGATCAAAAGTATACTTTTATAAAATATCGAACGATGTGGAACATGTAAGAGGATGTGGTTGAAGCTTAGTCGATCTTCAAAATTGTATAAATTGCACTTCCTACTATGATAATGGTACACTATCCACTTCTCAAAAAACAAGTGAAAGTTTCTGAGAGAGCGACACGCGAGGGTCCACAAAGCAGCAATTAGAGGGGATGTTACTTCGTTGCGTGATCTGTTTCAATGAGATGGGCATATTCTCGATGGAGTTGGAGTTGGAGTTGGAGTTTTGGTGACACTTGATCCCATAGCTAATGAAAATCCTTTAGATGTAGCTGCGTACAGTGTGGGCATGTTGAGTTTGCCAAAGAGGTTTTAAGTCGAAAACCGGAGTATGCCCTTAAATTAAACTCACAAGGCCAGTATCCTCTCCATCTTGCTTCGGGAGCAGGGCACGTTGAGGTTGTAAAGCTACTCTTAGAAAAAGATGCCGATTGGCCCACGGTCGACCGTGGAAAATGCTACTTTTAGAAAAAGCTACTCTTAGTCAGAATCTTGCACATAGATAAGTCTCATATGTGTCAGCGATTGGCCAACGGCCGACCGTGCAAGCCTTCGGGTTCGGACGCCAGCCACTAGCCGTCCGGACGCCAGACCCAGAAATCAAATCCGAGCTCTCTATCTCCTGGCGTCCGGACGCCCGGACCGGGTGATTCCGCGACATTCCGCTTTTTGATGAGATTTTGAAGGGAAAACCTATAAATATGATTTCAAACTTGTTTTTGAGACATTCACATCTTGGGAGAAGATCTGGAGACTGGTTTTAGAGCTTTGGAAGAGCGTCAGAGATTCTTCGTCAACCCCTTGCCATGTGTAACTAAATCTCTATCTTAGGGTTGCAATGAAGCCCTGACTTTGTATTTTGGTGATGTATAGGTTTTAGGGTTTTACTTTAAATGCTTTTAGTTATATGACAAGATACTAATCCATTGATTGGATTTTATTAATGCAATATCTCTTTCTTTTGGTATTTTAATATTTTAGATTGGAATACTAAGTTATATAACGATGCTTAAGTGGATGTGTTCGTTAGATTTATGATAATTTATGCTATAGAGATAGGTTATGCCCCGATTTACATCCACATACCTTTATTTTTTGACTTTGTGAAGGATCTAACCAGAATGAGTGTTTTTTGTATTGATAGTGAAACCCTAGGTCTATGCTTGCCATTATGCGAGGTTAGAGTGGATTCGTACCCTGAGATATTTCCACTGATTAGATCAAAACCTTGTCTTTTAATTTGTTAATTTAGGAATTACAACCAATCAACCCAACTCTTTGTTTTCTATTAGGATTAGTTTAGGAATTTAAGAACCAACACGACTTAGCCTTTTTGTCCCAGTGGATACGATACTCGGTTAACATCTTTGTTTTTTCAAGCAGAGATAGTAGCGGGGGACAATTTATACTTTTACAACCCTGTTTTATGACGATCGGCTTGATACCAACACTTCCTTCTATAGCCTCTCTCTATATATAAGTATCAGCTTATTCATTCTAATCTTTTGTTCCTTTATCGGCCCAATACTTTGTGGGGATCAACAGAATCCGATGGTGCGGCCAACTCCATGTGAATTGAAATTTAGACAAGAGAATTTTAAGTGGTTTAGATAAATGTGGATGATGGATTTAATAAGTAGGTTGAGATTTAGTGAAGGGTAGTATCGGAAAGAGAATTGTAAAGAAAATGGCAAGGGTAATCTTCGAAAATTAAAAATTCCTAAAATAAAGGTGTGTGACCAGATATCCGTTTCAAGTTGATTAATTTGATGAAATGAGCTAAGTGGCAAGCGGTTATTTGAGGAAGACCATGGCTGCATCATAGTGGGATGCAGCGACGCTGCACTAAAGACGGCCCCATGGTCTGAAGATAGCATATGAAATGTTATTGTTGTGGATTTGCATACGCAAATTGTTGAAATCTTACCTCGTCGGCAGTTCTGGTCACCTGTTTTCAATTACTTTTGTTTAGTAACTATATTAATAAAGTAAAGTGAGGTAAATAATCAAATTAAGCGACAGAAAAAGAAAACTGATGTGATAAAAAAATGATCGCCTTTTGTCATCTAGTGAAATGAGATTGTTGTTTTCTTAATTTAAATAAAAGATGATATTTTGTCCTTCAGCAACAAGAAAAAGTAACTTTTTGAATTCTTTTTTGTTAAGAACTGACCGTGTTTCTTGAAATATAAGATTTCTTTACTCAATCAATTTTATTTTATTGTCTCTTAAAATACCCCTCACTCTGCTTCACCAGTAGAGTGAATTTACAAAACAAATTCAGACATTGCCAAAAAAGTTTCTTTTGCATTTTACATGGCTATGATGTGATATGTGAAAGAGAGTTCCAAAAACTTCAAGTAATTGCAAGTGTCTTTCAACAATTCCACCACGAAAAAAGGAGTAATCTATGGACTTTGAGTGGAGGTTATGTACAAACGCGTCGAGGAGAGAAAGGTCACGGTCATATATTTATAGTAGATCGGCAACGTTTGAAAGCCTCAAGAAATTTCATAAATAAAAGATCGGCAACATTTGAGCATTTGTATGGAAAGTGCGCATTTCATATTCGTCGCATATATAGAAGCCGGCCTCAAGAAAGAAATTATTTGATGTAAGAGAGTTGCACATAGATCAATGCGGGCTTTCGTTGCAAACACGTCAAAGGAAGGAGAAGCGAGCAAGGTCACGGTCATACAAATATAGAAGATCGGCAAGCCTCAAGAAATTTCGTAGGTCATACAAATATAGAAGGTCGGCAAGCCTCAAGAAATTTCTTACTTTCCTAAAAAGCTTAGTATTCGAAACTATATAAATCGCACCTCCTAGTATGATAATGGCACACTATCCACTTCTCGAAAAACAAGTGAAATTTTCTTGAGAGAGAGACTTAAGCAAAAAAAAAGAAAAATTTAAAGAGAGATGGACGCGAGGCACCACAAGGCAGCAATCAGAGGGGATATTACTTTGTTGCGTGATCTGCTTAAACAAGATGAGCATATTCTTGATGATGTTGGAGTTGGAGTGATGGTAATGCGTTAGTGGAAAGTGGTTAGATCTCCATCTAAGAATTTAATTTTAACTATCTATCTAGTTAGTTCAATGGACCCTCTAGCTAGCATGTCATGGACAGTTTGCCTCTGTAAATAACGGGTTAAACTAAAAATAGTTCAGTTCTCTATAATGGAACTTTGCATCTATTTTTTTTTAGGGACTTTTTTCATTCATTTTTAATGCAAAAATGCGAAAACAATGTTCGGACGCCAGAAGAGAGAGAGAGCTCGGATTTGATTTCTAGATCTGGCGTCCGAATGCCCATTGGCTGGCGTCCGAACGCCCGGAGGCTTGGGTTGGTTCCATCGAGCGAAAAAAAAAATCGTGGCACTTATGGGCAGCCCCTTCCTCTTCATCCCATAAAAATAGGCTCTAATTTAAATTTATTTGCTGAAAGAGAGTTGTACCAAACTACTTGCAACTATGGGCCGTGGAGTTCAATGAGCACTTTCCTTCTCTATTCCGAGCAACACGGTTAGGTACAAACGCGTCAAGAGAAAGAGAGGAGAAAGAGGTCACGGTCATACATAAATAGAAGATCGGCAACATTTGAAAATTCTCCAAGCCCGGCCTCAAGAAATTCCTTACTCTTCTAAAATATCTTGGGACCGTACAACTTTGAGGGACAGTCTCTCCAATCCCCACCCATCGATCAAAACTATACTTAAGAAATTTCTGACTCTTCTAAAATATCTCGAGCCTGTACAACTTTGAGGGTCAGTCCCTCCAACCCCCACCCACCGATCAAAAGTATACTTTTATAAAATATCGAACGATGTGGAACATGTAAGAGGATGTGGTTGAAGCTTAGTCGATCTTCAAAACTGTATAAATTGCACTTCCTAGTATGATAATGGTACACTATCCACTTCTCAAAAAACAAGTGAAAGTTTCTGAGAGAGCGACACGCAAGGGTCCACATGGCAGCAATTAGAGGGGATGTTACTTCGTTGCGTGATCTGTTTCAATGAGATGGGCATATTCTCGATGGAGTTGGAGTTGGAGTTATGGTGACACATGATCCCATAGCTAATGAAAATCCTTTAGATGTAGCTGCGTACAGTTTGGGCATGTTGAGTTTGCCAAAGAGGTTTTAAGTCGAAAACCGGAGTATGCCCTTAAATTAAACTCACAAGGCCAGTATCCTCTCCATCTTGCTTCGGGAGCAGGGCACGTTGAGGTTGTAAAGCTACTCTTAGAAAAAGATGCCGATTGGCCCACGGTCGACCGTGGAAAATGCTACTTTTAGAAAAAGCTACTCTTAGTCAGAATCTTGCACATAGATAAGTCTCATATGTGTCTGCGATTGGCCAACGGCCGACCGTGCAAGCCTTCGGGTTCGGACGCCAGCCACTAGGCGTCCGGATGCCAGACCCAGATATCAAATCCGAGCTCTCTATCTCCTGGCGTCCGGACGCCCGGACCGGGTGATTCCGCGACATTCCGCTTTTTGATGAGATTTTGAAGGGAAAACCTATAAATATGATTTCAAACTTGTTTTTGAGACATTCACATCTTGGGAGAAGATCTGGAGACTGGTTTTAGAGCTTTGGAAGAGCGTCAAAGATTCTTCATCAACCCCTCGCCATGTGTAACTAAATCTCTATCTTAGGGTTGCAATGAAGCCCTGACTTTGTATTTTGGTGATGTATAGGTTTTAGGGTTTTACTTTAAATGCTTTTAGTTATATGACTAGATACTAATCCATTGATTGGATTTTATTAATGCAATATCTCTTTCTTTTGGTATTTTAATATTTTAGATTGGAATACTAAGTTATATAACGATGCTTAAGTGGATGTGTTCGTTAGATTTATGATAATTTATGCTATAGAGATAGGTTATGCCCCGATTTACATCCACATACCTTTATTTTTTGACTTTGTGAAGGTTTCTAACCAGAACGAGTGTTTTTTGTATTGATAGTGAAACCCTAGGTCTATGCTTGCCATTATGCGAGGTTAGAGTGGATTCGTACCATGAGATATTTCCACTGATTAGATCAAAACCTTGTCTTTTAATTTGTTAATCTAGGAATTACAACCAATCAACCCAACTCTTTGTTTTCTATTAGGATTAGTTTAGGAATTTAAGAACCAACACGACTTAGCCTTTTTGTCCCAGTGGATACGATACTCGGTTAACATCTTTGCTTTTTCAAGCAGAGATAGTAGCGGGAGATAATTTATATTTGCAACCTTGTTTTACGACGACCAGCTTGATACCAACACTTCCTTCTATAGCCTCTCTTTATATATATTTATGTGCTTATTCATTCTAATCTTTTGTTCCTTTACTGGCCCAATACCTTGTGGGGATCAAAAGAAAAGAAACATGTGGAAAGTGGTTAGATCTCCATCTAACAATTTAATTTTAACTATCTATCTAGTTAGTTCAATGGACCCTCTAGCATGTCATGGACTGTTTACCTCTGTAAATAACGGTTTAATCTGAAAATAGCTCAGTTCTTTGTTATGGAACTTTGCCTCTGTTTTCTTTTTTTAGGAACAGTTTTCATTCATTTTTAATGCAAAATGCCAAAACAACGTCCGGACGCTAGAAGACAGAGAGCTCGGATTTGATTTCTGGATCTGGCGTCCGGACGCCCAGTGGCTGGCGTCCGAACGCCCGGAGGCTTGGGTTGGTTCCATTGAGCGAAAAAAAAAAAGCTCGTGGCACTTAAGGGCAGCCCCTTCCTCTTCATGCCAGAAAAATAGGCTCTAATTTTAAATTTATTCGCTAAAAGAGAGTTGCACCAAACTACTTGCGACTGTGGGCCGTGGAGATCAATGAGCACTTTCCTTCTCTATTCCGAGCAACACGGTTGCGTACAAACGCGTTAAGAGAAAGAGAGGAGAGAGAGGTCATGGTCATACATAAATAGAAGATCGGCAACATTTGAAAATCCTCCAAGCCCTGCCTCAAGAAATTTCTTACTCTTCTAAAATATCTCGGGACCGAACAACTTTGAGGGACAGTCTCTCCAATCCACACCCATCGATCAAAACTATACTTAAAAAATTTCAGACTCTTCTAAAATATCTCGAGTCGGTACAACTTTGAGGGTCAGTCTCTCCAATCCCCACCCACCGATCAAAAGTATACTTTTATAAATATCGAATGATGTGGAACATGTAAGAGGATGTTATCCAAGCTTAGTCGATCTTCAAAAGTGTATAAATTGCACTTCCTAGTGTGATAATGGCACACTATCCACTTTTCAAAAAAAAAAAGTGAAAGTTTCTGAGAGAGAGAGACACGCGAGGGTCCACAAAGCAACAATTAGAGGGGATGTTATTTCGTTGCGTAATCTGCTTTAACGAGATGAGCATATTCTCGATGGAGTTGGAGTTGGAGTTTTGGGGATGCATGATCCCATAGCTAAAGAAAATCCTTTGCATGTAGCTGCATAGTTTGGACATGTTGAGTTTGCCAAAGAGGTTTTAAGTCGAAAACCGGAGTATGCCCTTAAATTAAACTCCCAACGCCAGTCTCCTCTCCATCCTGATCGGGAGCAGGGCACGTCGAGGTTGTAAAGCTACTCTTAGAAAAAGATGCCGATTGGCCCACGACCGACCGTGGAAAATGCTACTTTAGAAAAAAGCCACTCTTAGCAAAAGCTACTCTTAGTAAACGCCACTCTTAGTCAGAATTTTGCACATAGATATGTCTCATATGTGTCTGCGATTGGCGCACGGCCAACCGTGTAAGCCTTCGGGCGTCCGGACGCCAGCCACTAGGTGTCCGGACACCAAACCCAGAAATCAAATCCGAGCTCTCTATCTCTTGGCATCCGAACAACAGGAAGCTGGCTTCTGGACGCCCGGACCGGGTGACGTCCGCCACATTCCGCTTTTTGACGAGATTTTGAAGGGAAAGCCTATAAATATGATGCCAAACTCGTTTTTGAGACATTCACATCTTAGGAGAAGATCTGGAGACTGGTTTGGGAGCTTTGGAAGAGCGTCAATGGGGATTTCGTCAGAGATTCTTCGTCAACCTCTCGCCACGTGTAACTAAATGTCTATCTTAGGGTTGCGATGAAGCCCTAACTTTGTATTTTAGTGATGTATAAGTTTTAAGGTTTTACTTTAAACTCTTTTGGTTATATGACAAGATGCTAATCCATTGAGTGGATTTTATTAATGCAATATCTCTTTCTTTTGGTATTTTAATCTTGTAGATTTGAATACTAAGTTATATAACGATGGTTCAATGAATGTGTTTGTTATATCTAGGATAACATATGCTATAGAGATAGGTTATGCCCCGATTTACATCCACATACCTTTATTTGCTGACTATGTGAAGATTTGTAACCAGAGCGAGTCCTTTATGCGTCGATAGTGAAACCCTAGGTCTATACTTGTCATTATGCAAGGTTAGAGTGGATTCGTACCCTGAGATCTTTTCTCTGATTAGATCAAAACCTTGTCTTTTAATTTGTTAATTTAGGAATTACAACCAATCAACCCAACACTTTGTTTTCTATTAGGATTAGTTTAGAAATTTAAGAACCAACACAACTTAGCCTTTTTGTCCCAGTGGATACGATACTCGGTTAACATATTGGCTTTTTCAAGCAGAGATAGTAGCGGGGGATAATTTATATTTGCAACCCTATTTTGGGACGATCAGCTTGATACCAACACTTCCATCTATAGCTTCTATATATATGTATGTGCTTATTCATTCTAATCTTTTGTTCCTTTACCGGGCCAATACTTTGTGGGGATCAAAAGAAAAGAGACATGTGGAAAGTGGTTAGATCTCCATCTAACAATTTAAATTTAACTATCTATCTAGTTAGATCAATGGACCCTTTAGCCTGTCATGGACAGTTTGCCTCTGTAAATAATGATTTAATCTATAAATCGCTCAGTTCTCTGTTATGGAACTTTGCCTCTATTTTCTTTTTTAGGGACTATTTTCATTCATTTTTAATGCAAAATGCCAAAACAACGTCCTGACGCCAGGAGACAGAGAGCTCAGATTTTATTTCTGGGTGGGTGTCCGGACGCCCGAAGGCTTGCTTTGATTCCATCTTCTCCATTTTAGCTCCGAATTCTGGGTTTTCACCTGAAACACATGTAAACATTCAATTTACATAATTGAACTAATTAAACTCATCAGACGATATAACAAACTCTTCATTGAGGGGCCTAAAATATATCACAAGCATACCATCAAAAGACAACATGACCTATGGGATAGCCATGCCAGAATGTCCAAATCATTTTTAAGCCAGGTAGGTCACATGGTGTTGTAAGATCCTCAAAAGCCAGTAAAAAATATAGAAAATCCATAGACTTTAAAACCATGGTGGTGGATTTGATATACAGTCAAGCATAACCTATAAACACATATATGTTAAAGATTCCATTTTATTCTTTAAGATTTGTCAAGCATAACCTATAAACACATACATTCAAACAATAAAATAATGACCAAGGTATAGATGAAAGCAAGAAGAGAGTTCTTAGGTTTATCTTAAGTCTAATAGCAGGCTGGAAAAAGAAAAAAAACAACAACAACATCATTCGAATACTCCTTTTTCAAAAAAAAAAAGAAAAAGAAAAAAAAAAAAAACAAATGCCTGTTCGGATCTTGGAGCCATGGCAGACAAGCATGCATACTCCTTTATGCTTCAGCATATCTGGTCTTAAGCACTTGGGAGCCAAGGAGCACATAGGTTAGGAAAAGATTGCTGAGAGGAGTTTTCGTCATTTAAAATGAGAAAAACACATCAATAAAACCCTAAAAGAAAAGGTCAAAAACCCTAATCAAACCTGGATCACTATTGAGAAGAATAAAAATCAAAGAGAACAGAATCCATGGAACTAAGAGATTGAGCATTTTGAATTGAAACCAGAGAGAGAAAAAACATTTCCAACAATGAGATCTGAGATCTGATATCTTCCAACCGAACAATGAAAGATAGGGCTTTTTTTTTCTGAAAAGAACTAAGATCTGAGAAAGAGAGAGATCACAGCTAGTAGCTCCACCTCCAACTTCGGCGAAGGCAGATGGCAGATTCGTTTGAGTATTGACCAAATATCTTGGGTTAGGGTTTCTGCAGTAGGACAAGGCATCACTACTGGCAAGAGTAGTGCAGTGCATAAAGTATCGGAACTAGTAGATGTCGGAGATGGCCAGATCCGATCTCTCCGACGAGATCTCTGGTGAAGGGAGGTCACTCTTCGAGGTGTCTCAAGATCACTGGTGAAGGGAGGGTCGTCGCCGGATTTCTTGAGAGAGCCTTTGAGGTCACTAGAGGAGCAGCACACGATACGAACGGAGGGAATGAGATTGAAAGATTGGGGGAGGGGGGGTTGGGGGGCGTTTTAGGTTTTTATCTCAAGAGAGGTTTTCTTATCATTGGCCCCACTTTTTTCCTAGATTACGAACGGTTCTCTCCGTTTTCATTCTGATACGGTTGCAAACCGCTTCGACCCGACGTTCCAAATCAACGTTTTGGTGAAGTCAACAACGGGCCCTGACACTTTTTGACAGCCGTGGTCTTGATGCACCAAGAGCACCAAGAGGATTTCTCAGGGACACTTTGGGCCTGTTTCGATAGCCAAGTAATGGAATGAAGTGAAGTTTAAGTGAGCCACAATGGTATAAAAGTTCAACTCATTGGTGTTTGGACCAGCCCGGCCCAACAGATGAAGTAGAGTTGTCGGCCCACGTGGATCGCATTTCACTTCAACGCAAAACACTTCGGTTGGCATGGGTAAAATCAATTCTACTCCTCTCCTCTCCTCTCGTCTCCTCTTCTCTCGATTCTACCCCTGCAACGTTCTCTCTCGCATTTAAGCTGAAAGAGATTTTCATCTCGATCTCGATCTAGGGTTTGCCGATTCATTTCGATCCACAGCTTCAGGTTCAGGTGAGTTTCGTCCTTAGTCCTTTTTCGGATCTGTTCTTTCTGATTTCTCTTCTTTCTCATCTTTCTTTACGAATTTTTGGGGTTTTTTTTGTTGTTTGATTTTGTGTTGAGTCTTATTTTTCCCGTCCAAATCTCCTTTGCTTTCTCGAAATCGTTAGGTTTTTACATGTCATTGGTCTGTTTTGGGTTTTCGATCTCGTCTTCTGTTGTCGTTGAAGATGTTAGGGTAATTGAAATGTTATAGCTTTTGTGATTGCTTTTATTTGTAGCTCCATACTGTAATGTTCATATCTTGCTTTGATTCGATAACTTTCTCACATTGGTGGATTTCATTTCACTAAAATAGAGGAGACCCAATTTGTATAATAGCATACATGACCTTCTCTAAGTAGAATTCTAGCAAATTTGTGGAAAAAATCTCATTTTTCCATAGTCTCATTCTGAAACTTCCATGTTCATTTGCAGTTTGCTTGATTTTTGTTGCCTATGTAGCTTCATTACTGTATTGAAAGAATGACCCAGTTTATTCCTATTGAAATTTATTGGAAAGGTGTGTTTCTGTCTTCGTGGGCTAGCCATTCTTAGTAATTCTCATACTTCTATTGGAACCAATATCCATTGCCATTTCAGTTCATCTACTTAAAACTGTATCACTTTTTTTTTTTTTGTGATAACTTTTGTAGGACTGTCTTTATTTTAGTTTATTTTTTATGAGGTAGGTAAGTTAACAATGATTATCTTGCCATAGATTATAGGACTTTCATTCAAAATCTTTTGTATACATGGCTAACTTACTTACAAGAAAACCTGAGACCCAATTGGTCAGGATTGCATGTGCCATTGTTTTGGAAGGGGTACTGGAATGTTCTATAAAAAACCAAGATAAGTTCTTGCTTAACTCCATCAATAGTAGACAGCATTTTGATACAACTTTCAGTTGATAGCTGCTCTCTTTCTTGGGCTTTCTTCAAATGGGCAGAATCCCTTCCCCATTACCATCATACTTTACAGCCTAATTGGACCATGATCCATCTCCTTACTAAGGAAAGACAATTAAAAGCTGCACATAAACTGCTTGAAAGAATTCCTTTTAAGGATTTTCTTTCATCCCCTTTGGTTTTGAGTTTGCTGATTAGCAGTCACGATGACCCTGACTCCAATTCGCAAATTTTAAGTTGGCTTTTGATATTCTATGCCCAATCAAAGATGACATAAGATGCAGCTCAGATATTTGAGCAAATGAAAACCAGTAGAATTAGGCCTCATTTGCACGCCCGTTATAGCTTTTGTGCTTTCACTCTATTTTTAAAGTTTTTCTTTTTATCTTTTGCTTTTGGGTTGAGCTAATTATATATGTGATCATTAATTTTCAATGGTTGAATTACTGTATTTTATTTTATTTTTATTGCAAATTTGGTATCTTTAGTGTGGTTTCAATTTCTTTTCTTTTTTCATGTGTTCCTCTTTTGCTTGATGGAGGATGTTGGATGAGTTAACTATATTTGAGATTAGCAAGTTTTGATGGTTGGATAAGTTAATCTCTTTTTTATTGGTTTCCTTGCTATCATTTACTTATATTATATTTGTCATTTTATATGTATCTTTACATATTATTAGGAAGCTGGGCTTCTTTGGTTGGATTTTTAATGTTTTGTGGTGAAATGGTTTATGGGTTTCAGTGCTTTTTTTTTTTTTTTTGTGGATTTCCTTTTATTCTTATACTTTTCTGTATGTTATTTGAACTCTACTTTCCTCGCAATCATCTCGGGTAGGTTGCGGAGGAGTGGGCCAGTGTTGTTCCCAGCATGGCCTGTTGATAATTACACTCTTATTTTGAGTCCGTATACAATATAGCTAGCCAATGTGAGCTTTCTATATGCTGTGGGCCACAGAGGATGCCACCAGCATTTCATACTAGCTGTTATGAGCTGATCACCAGATGGGAGGAATCAATTGGTTCTGATGGGTCTTGTGAATTGGATGTGTGGCCTGAATTCCAAAATCTCACTAGAGATGTCATCTCTAGGACTGCATGTGGTAGCAGCTACAACGAAGGGATGAGAATATTCCAACACCAAATAGAACAGGCCAAGCTTCTTATCCAGTCTCCTATGAGTACAATCATCCCAGGCTACATGTATTATTTTTATTTTCTTAGTTAATGGCATCAATGATTTTAAAGGAAACATCTAAAAAAAAGTGCACTTGCTAATATCTACTTCTCTATTTTGTTCAAGTTGATTTGAATGGCATTTATAGTTCAATGTTATGAATTACAGTAAAAATCATAGTCTAATGACTTCTCATCTATTTCATGTTCTTTCCCACTAAAGTGAACATTAGGAGAAACAAAATTGAGAAAGAAGTGCACTCTCTGCTGAGGCGTATGATAGAGCAGAGAGAGAAGGAAATGAAATTGGGAACTGTCAGCAATGATGATTTACTAGGCTTGCTAATGGAATCCAATTTTAAGGACTCTCAGGAACAAGAAAATTCTGATTCCATCGCCATGGCAATAGAAGATGTGATAGATGAGTGCAAGCTCTTCTACTTTGCTGGGCAGGAAACCACTGCAATTTTACTAACATGGACAATGGTTGCATTGTGCATTGATAAAAAAATGGCAAATGGAAGCAAGAGAAGAGGTTTTGCAAGTCTTTGGAAAAGAGAAACCAAATTTTGGTGGCATAAACCGCCTAAATATTGTAAGTTCTTACTTTGCAAGTTTTATTTTATGAATCAAATATTGCTTACATGTAAGCATCTATATATAGTTAATAGAAAGGGCCGCTTTGTCTACTTTGCGTTGAATTCCTGGGAATTAATAAAAAAAAAACTTTGGTTTGAATAAAGGAGTATTAATGGGGTGATGAGTGATGACAATATGGTGAAGACGTGTAAGTGGCCCTTGTTATTCTAGGATTCGATTTCCTACCATATGCGAGGTTTGTTATTGTCTTCTATTGATCTTCACCTTTACTTCTTCAATTTTACCCCATTTGATAGGAAAGCATTGTTTACTAATTCCTGGGAATTCAATACTGAGCAAACAAATGGAATCAAATATCTCTACAAGGATGTAATTAATTATAAGGTGGTGTTGTCTTACAGGAAGATAACTTGAGGCAGCAAACCTTTCATCGAATTAACCAGATTCTCACCATGCGCCAGGCTGGTCCTTGCTTCTTAGCCATAGCTGATCATTATTTCCATAGGCTCCCTCAGTTCTGTGTGGTTGGCTGGTCCAAGAAAAGAAAAACAATATTGCTCATTTGAATAAAATGGATACCATCATCTCAACACCTTCCTTCAATCTAATTTTATTTTAATTAATGGCATGTACCCTTTAGTAGAAATATGTACAGATGGATGGTCTATTTAACTGCTTCAGAAGATTGTTGAAAGATGGCCTCATGTTCCTCTGTCTGGTGTCCTTTTTATTGCTTGCCTTTTGATGTATTGGATTCAGCAGTATTCTCTTGGAACTAACTCAACTTTTTTGGTGTATCTTATCAAGGTGGCAAACAAGACTTTAGATGCTGGCCTTGGCTAGTTCTAGTAGGATAGTATTGCTTCCTTTCTATTCTTCTTTTTGTTAATGAACTTAAAAAGTTTTTAGTACTTTGACTAGTGTTGAGGGCGTGGGTATGTTGATGGTTTCGCACATAATTACATGACATGGTAGATCAAAATATTCTCATAAAATATGAAGTGACTTTGCAACAGTTGAATACAGGTTATTTTGATATTTTAGGCGACGTTATTAATTATTGTTGCTTGATGGTCTCTCAGACACTGCCATTGAAGGATCTCTCTCTAATTTTTTCTAGCCTTTTTGTTACCTGCTTGGGTCAATGCTGATGGAGGCATAGAAAAGATGATATTAGGTGTGTCCAAGAAAATTAATATTATATAGGATCTGTTGAACGATCACAGAAAGTGTTTAGAGAGAGAATAAAAGAGAGAGCTTGTTTTTCCTTGTGTTCCCATTTTTACTTTACTCATAGGTATCCAAACACATACAAAGTATTTTAGATTTCACTTTACACAAAGCAACCAACCAGAGTGAAGTGAAATTAATTTAATTAATTTCAACCCACTTCACTTTTCATATGAAATTTACTCTACTTCACTCTACTCCTTAGTTATCCAAACAAGACCTGAGTGGTGTGCCCCAATGATTATAGATGATGCCACGTTACCATGTGGTTGGAGAATGGCGTGCACGTGACCTTATAATACTGCTATTTTTTTAATAGTCATAAAAGGAATCTAGGGATGGGGCTGAAATGATAGCCACGTAGTAATATGAGAATTTATATTCTTTTTAAGGCCTACCTAATGTACTTAGGGCAAGATTTTGTTGATGATATATTAAAAAAAAAAAAAGAAGCTATGACTGTGTTGGAAGTGCTGAGTTAGTATTTTCTCTTTGCTAGTTGCTACCGGCCACTCAAATTTCACACCTATCTGAATTTTGTATGTCTCCACTTAATTATGTAAAATTTGACATCCATCCAACTTTATATATATAGAGCAGCTCCCCTAAGTTGAAGCTTAGGGGAGCTTTCAGCTGAATCGTGCGTCTCCAACGTGTGTGGGCCGAGTTATGTTCTGAATGATCAAAATTTCAAGTGGCCCGCTCATTTTTTATTCCCCCCCCCCTCTTACACCCAGACTGACCTAATCACCTAAACAACGCCTCTCTCTCTGCAGGCGATTTTTTTGTCTTTCTCTCTCGCTCGCTAGATGTTCTTCACCGGACACGTCTCCCTCTCTCCCGGACGGATCTGCCTCGCTCGTCTCTCTTTCACGGACGGCTCCCTCTCTGTCTCACCTCCCTCTCCCGGACTGATTTCTTGATCTCGTCTTTCTCCCGGACGAAGATCAGAAGCGGACGGGCCCTGCGACTCTCTCTCTCCTTTCCTCCCATATGGCCTCGCTGCTGCGATCTCTCTCGGAACACTGCCGGATCTCCATCGAGGGAGCCTCTCTCTCGCTGCATCTATGTTTTAACATTGCAAATGAAGGTCGAATTCGAACTCCAGCGTTGCAATGAAAGTCGAATTCGGCCTCCAGCGCTGCAATGAAGGTCGAATTCGACCACCCAAAAAAATGGTGAAAATAATTGGGAATCCTGTACGGATTCCCTATTAAGTACATAGATGGCTAAAGTTCACTGTTGCGTATAGTGGCCATCTACAGTGTATATTCACGTAAAAACCCCTAGATTTTATGTTGAAATAGGAAGAATTCTCTCCATTTTCCTTTTTTGTTCTTTTAATATTATTTTAAAGTGTCCTTTTGAAGCCATTAGATGAAGGTAGACACATATTTGTGAGTCAATGCACACTAAATACCTTAGATTAAGTGTGTGTTTTTCTGAGTTTTGAATATAATGTAGCCGGCCAATTTTCTTGTTGCTCTTGAGAAGATCTTCCTGCCACCTTATTATAGCTTAAAATTTTAACATATTTTAATTAGTTAGAACAATATTGTAGCTTACAAAAATGCTATAAATAGTCTACTTTGCTCAATCGAAAGTTCTCCATTGTGGTTTCGATCAATATGTTTCATGGAGAGGTCTCGCGACTTAGATGAGGGGGCTTGAGTATCCATCACTGCACAAGTACAAGAGTTCCATAGGTGAAGAGAACACTTCATTCAACTATTGACTCACACTTGGTCTTCAATCATTTTATTTTTCTTAAAGTTTTTCTCTTAGACAATTATAAAAAGAATCGCTTTCTTTGTTCTCCCATTGTCGTTGGCAGCTAGAGACCCTAGACACCTCCTCTATAGGGACTATTAACTTTTCTCGCTTGCCACTTTTTGGCTATATATTTGATGTAATGGCAATGTCTCTTTTCAATTTTTTTTTGGCATGGAAAGAAAAGGTGAGACTATTATTTCTTGACCATGTTGTGCGCGTGTATGCGGAAATGTGAATCAGCGATCGAACTAACAATTAAACCACACAAGACAAACAATCACACACAAGAGAATTACGTGGTTCGGCAATCTTGCCTACGTCCACGGGAAAGAAAACTCGACTCTCCTTTAGGTTCACTCTTCTCTGTCTGTCTGTCTCTCATGGGTTACACATTACATCATATATATAATGTTCTCTTTCTTATTCCCTAAGAAACTCTATCTTAGTCAATAAGAAAGTCCCGGTACAATTACCAAAATACCCATGTCCATGAACTCAATTGGTCTGGACCTACTAAACCCAATAATCTCCCCCTCCAGACCATGGGGAAAAACGTCTCTGAACCCCTTACTAGGAGTCCAGTCCTGCCAACTCTGAGCACAGCTTCAGCTTTCCCTTAGACACGACCTTAGTCATCATGTCATAGGGATTCTTGTCAGTGTGAATCTTTTCCAGCTTCATGAGATTCTTCTCGATGACCTCACGAATTCAATGATATCTCACATCAACGTGCTTAGTGCGGGCATGGTATGTAGCGTTCTTGCTAAGATCCATAGCACTCTGACTATCACAGTAGACTACATACTCTCCTTGCTTCAAATCCAGTTCTTTAAAGAAATTCCGCAACCAAATCATCTCCTTCCCTGCTCCATTAGCAGCTATGTATTCTGCTTCGGTTTTAGACAATGCTGTACACTTCTGCAACTTAGATTGCCAGGAAATAGCTCCCCCTGCAAAAGTAAATAAGTACCCAGAAGTAGACAACCGACGATCAAGATCGCCTGCAAAATCAGCATATGTAAAGCCTTCAAGTACTGGTTTTAAGCCTCCGAAACACAAGCAGAAATCTGATGTACCTCTTAAATATCTGAAGATCCACTTCACTGCTTCCCAATGCTCTTTCCCAGGGTTAGAAAGAAATCTAATCACTACACCCACTGCATGAGCAATGTCTGGCCGTGTACACACCATGGCATACATAAGACTCCCAACTGCTGAGGAGTATGGAACAGACATCATCCGTTCCTTTTCTGCATCTGTAGTAGGACATGATCTTTTACTGAGCTTGAAGTGACTGGCTAAAGGCATGCTAACTGGCTTAGCATCTATCATATTGAATCTCGCTAGCACCCGTTCAACATATTTCTCCTGTGACAACCACAGCTTCTTGTCGTTCCTGTCACGACGTATTTGCATTCCCAAAATCTGTCGTGCGGGACCCAAGTCTTTCATGTCAAAAGTTTTTGACATATCCCTTTTCAATCTGCCAAAGAGAACATTATATATATGATGTAATGTGTAACCCATGAGAGACAGACAGACAGAGAAGAGTGAACCTAAAGGAGAGTCGAGTTTTCTTTCCCGTGGACGTAGGCAAGATTGCCGAACCACGTAATTCTCTTGTGTGTGATTGTTTGTCTTGTGTGGTTTAATTGTTAGTTCGATCGCTGATTCACGTTTCCGCATACACTGAACCAACAAGTGGTATCAGAGCTCAGGCCCAGACTTAGCCCGGAGAATCCTCAGATTGCCAAACAAAAGGTGGTGGGCCTAGTGATGCGCAATAAAAGCGCAGTACTCACGATTGGTGGATCCGTGGTGAAGCTCTCGAGTTGGCTCTTCTCGATGGAGCGGACGGATGGATGATCGTTTGAGGGGAGGCCCGGTAAAAATATCCAAAGAGATATGGTCCTTTGTTTGAGGGGAGGATTGTTGGGGATGTGCAACCAAAGTCCCACATCGGCTAGAATTGGGAAAAATTATGGGCATATAAGTTGGACTAAGTACTCCATTGGTATGAGGCCTTTTGGGTATAACCCAAGAACAAATCCATGAGGGCTTAGTCCCAAAGTGGACAATATCATATCAATGTGGAGTTTGTGGTGATCCACTGTACTAACAAGTGGTATTAGAGCCCAGGCCCAGACTTAGCCCGGAGAATCCTCAGATTGCCAAACAAAAGGTGGTGGGTGGGCCTAGTGATGCGCAGGAAAAGCGCAGTACTCACGATTGGTGGATCCGTGGTGAGGCTCTCGAGTTGGCTCTTCTCGATGGAGCGGACGGATGGATGATCGTTTGAGGGGAGGCCTGGTAAAAATATCCAAAGAGATATGGTCCTTTGTTTGAGGGGAGGATTGTTGGGGATGTGCAACCAAAGTCCCACATCGGCTAGAATTGGGAAAGATTATGGGCATATAAGTTGGACTAAGTACTCCATTGGTATGAGGCCTTTTGGGTAGAACCCAAGAACAAATCCATGAGGGCTTAGGCCCAAAGTGGACAATATCATATCAATGTGTACTTAGTCCAACTTATATGCCCATAATCTTTCCCAATTCTAGCCGATGTGGGACTTTGGTTGCACATCCCCAACAATCCTCCCCTCAAACAAAGGACCATATCTCTTTGGATATTTTTACCAGGCCTCCCCTCAAACGATCATCCATCCGTCCGCTCCATCGAGAAGAGTCAACTCGAGAGCCTCACCACGGATCCACCAATCGTGAGTACTGCGCTTTTCCTGCGCATCACTAGGCCCACCCACCACCTTTTAACCGACCATGCGAGAAATCATTTCTTATGAAGAGTATCCAAATCGCTTTCCTCACCCCATAGATTCCCAATTGGAAAAAATCATATGAGTCTAGACCACTTGAGGCTGTGACTCACCAAATGAAATCTCTCTCTCAAAAACAAAGGCACATATTACCTTTAAGTAGCATCTCTCTCTCTCTCCCTAGACACCAAAACCTTGCTTCTGGTTGTTTCTTCTCCTTTTCTTTCTTCCAAGATCTGCAAAATCCCTTATACAATATCTAACTTAGAGAAAACATGAACTCTAACAGCCGCATCAACTTGTTTGAGTGTGATAGTCGTCTTTCTGGAGAAGATTCAACTCGATGATTATGATCTCAATACCAACTCCTCTCAAAATGTCAATGATCTTATCTCCTCCATCCTTAGCCCCTCCATATCCCTCTCTTATTTGATTGATGAACGCTATCTAAAAATTGATATTGCAAAAGAAGAAGCCAAGGTCAAGAAGGAGATCGTCCACATCATCGTCTCAGGCAACAGTGATTCCCATGTATGCATTGGAGTCCAAGAAATTGGATACGATGAACGAGTGTTGGAGTGACACAGCCACATTGTACTCTGAGGATAAGGCAGAATTTAGGCCTGAAAACTTTTATGGAAGTTATATGAGAAATACACTGCATGAACATGGACGGCACAAGGGCCAGAAGATAGGGAGTTGAGATGGCTATAAAGAAATTGTGTTTTCAACTAGGAAAAGATATATTTGTTTTTTGTAACTTTTTATGAGAATGGCAAAATAATCTCTTTTTGCTGTGATGTGCTTTCATGTTTCCATGCTTCTATGCATGCCTGATGCCTGTATATTTCTCAGATTTTTTATACTTACTATTTAAGTTGTCCGTTAATTTTTAAACCACAAAAGCAAAAAATTAATAATAATAATAACTAATAAATAAATTAAAATAAGTAGGGAAAAAGAATAAAAGAATTCATATAGGCGAGAGGTCAAGAGGGACCCATGTCTGGTTATTTTAAAACATTTGGATCTTGTCCTAATTCATATAGGCCAGTGAGTCTTTCCAGTGGGCCATGCTTGTAGTTCTCACTTGTGCATTTGCTCCACTAACCTGATGACTATTGAACATTCTTGAATTTCTCTCATGTAGGTGCGTTAAGTGCTAATTAACATACATTCGTGCAAATCATAATTAGCACTTAACGCACTTAAACCAATCCAAACCAAACCAAACCTTTTCCCACTAGGTGGGGTCGGCTATATGGATTTGACGACGCCAATCAAATCTGTTTAGGGCCAACACGAATGCATGTTAATCTGCATATGATGGATGTGCATACTTTTAATTCATCATCATGATCATCAAAGTCTTTTTCCAACTTTTTTGACATGAATTATGTTATATCATCCCAGTCTATCATGAGCCAAATCCTTGTAATGCCTTATAACATCATGGAATGCCAATATCTCAGAACTCATATTGGAGTTGTGATAAAAGTTCTACACGAACTATTAACCTACCTTACGCTTTCGGACTTGGGACCCACCATGACCATAAACTATCAAGTAAGAATATTACCACGCATGCTAATGATTTTTACTGTAAAGTTGGAATTCCATTTTCTAAGGAAATTCATTTCCTTGCAGGACTGAAAAAGCGATTTCAAAATCTAGACAAACCCATTGACTTACTTGTTAGAAAATCCCAACAGCAAAGATATCCCCTCAAAAGTGCCTCTAGACAAATATGCATGAATGATGCAACTCAATCTCAGGCAAGAATGAAGTAGGGTCTCAAAGTGAATCAGAACTTCAAACAAATCAGTGGTGCTGATTATTGTGAAATCCATATAATTGGGTCTTCTAATGATGTAGAATGCATATTAAAACAATCAGATTTTGAGGCCCTCCAAACTCATTTTCCTCTTATATGTAAAACCGTTGTTTAGGTGTAGCTACTAGGGGGAAACTTAAATATCAAGCCTCCTCTGGCCAAAGTTTCAACTTCCTCAAGAGTAGCCTATACATCGGAAAATGCTCAGCCAGAATGGCCCAAATGATTTCAGATATTCTTCCAATCACTCCACTCGGGCCTACCTCCCTTCTGTTTACCTAGGAGTCCCCATCTTCTTTGGTGCCTCAAGACACTACCATTTCAATCATCTTCTGGATTCTATCAAAGGAAGGCTTGAGGATTGGAAGGCAAATTGCCTATCCTTTGCGGGAAGGCTGATTATAGTGAAGCATGTGCTATATTCCCTCGCTCTTTACATTTCCCTAGTCATGCCCATTCCCACTAAAACTTGTCTGCAAATTGAAAGATTCATGCGAAACTTTCTGTGGTCTTTTTAGCTCCGACAAAAAGAAGAGCAACATGGTGTCCTGGGATAAGGTTTGTTTGCCAAAAGCTGAAGAAGGTCTTGGAATTCGTCATTTGAAGGAGTTCAACAGTGCTTATATCCTTAAACTGGGATGGCCTGCTGCCACTTCAAACTCCCTCTGGGCCTCTTGGTTCCCTGGAAGATACTTTAGGCATTATCCTATCTGGTTTTTCGGTAACACTAAGGCAGGGTCGTGTATCTTGAAAAAAATAAGATCTTTGGCTAATCTCCTTCAGCAAGGTAGCCGCTGGGTTCTGGGGAATGGCCATTCCATCCAGCTGTGGTATGATACATGGATCAACAATGAAACTATTGCTCAAAGATTCCATCTCTTTCGATTTTCTATCAAAGATAGGGTAGAAGACCTCATTCAAGGAAATTCCTAGATCATCCTAGCCTCTATTCCAGAAGAGGTTCGGAGCTACCTTCTTCAGTAGACCAACCTAATCCCTCTCACAGGCCACTCTGGTCCCGATAAACTCTCATGGCAAGGTACAGCTTCAGGGGCTCCGTCTCTTAAATCTGCTTGGAACTCTCTGAGGTCAAGAGGAGCTGTTGTGGAATGGTATGACCTGGTGTGGAACTCTTTCATCCATCCTAGGCTATCCTGTTTCAGCCGGCGTCTGCTCCTTAGGAAAATGCCCTCAGACTCTTAGGCCATGCAAGTGGGGAGCTCTATGGCTTCAAGATGTTATTCCTGCCTTAGCGAAAGGGAATTGGACCTTCATCTTTTCTTTTCCTGCTCCCTGGCTCATCAACTATGGTCCTGGCTTCTAAGTCTTCATGGTTCTCCCCTAGTTCCCCCTCTCTCGGCCTCTTCGGTTTGGACAGCTCTAATCCAGGGTGTAGATGTTAGTTTTATGGACTCAATCCATTAGATTGATGAAATAAATTGATTAAGTTCTTTATTTATCAATATATCTATGTTTCCCTTTCATGAGATGAATGGTGATTTATTATATACTTGCACATAACCAATACGAATGACATGCTGGTTCATGAGATGAACCGGAGTCCACAAGTATATCAGATGTAACACATGTGTATGGATGAGATCCACATACGGGAGACATGTGTGACAAATCTTATACTTAAATATCTTCACAACAAGTGATGAGACTGGACATCTCATACTGACAAGGTTGCAGTACTTTGATCACTATGAGATAGTGTGATTTATCTCGATTATCAGAATGAAATATTCTGGATCATAGTGCTGGTACATTGGATGTATTGAAGGACCATGAGAAGCACCTTATGAACACTGTATTTAAACTTAAGGTCTGCTCTTATAATTCCCTACCAGTAAGATCTCAATCCTGAGACATTAATGAACTCAAGTTTTTATCTATTCAGTTGCTTTGAGTCACTAATGAGTGAGGCCAACTGTAGGTCAACACCTCGGTGATTTGGGTACTTGGTAGTAGAGCTGTGGGAACATTCAATGGTCAAGATAGAATCTATCTCTAATATCCCCTTATGCCGATTAATGGATTTATCATTGGTAAGTGCGCACCCATTCCGATTAAGAGTTAATTGGAAAGGTACCTATGATCATCATAATTAATTGGGGCTCAAGGATAATAAGATATGGATCTAGTTTGGAAGACAGGTCTAATTGATCCATGGATATTGATAGAGGGGCTTACTTGTGGTAATGTGGAAGTTTAGGGTCTTCTACGTTATATTCCTAAGACCGGAGTTCAATTGCATTTATATAGTGGAGTTATTTGCAATTAACTGTGGGCCCGGATTACACATAAGATGTGGGGTCGCGAGTCACAGTTGGAGCCAACTTTCTAAGGAATACCTAGTGGTCCCCACGCTAGCCCAAGTTATAAGAAAGATACTAATTCTAGTTGAATTCTAAAAGGAAAGTTACTATTTCTATTTGAAGTAAGACTTCTAATAGTGGTAATAGTAAGTTACTAATTTTAGTAAAAGTGACTTCTATTTTAATTAGAAATGAATTTAAAAGTTACTACTCATATTTGAAGTGAGACTTCTAATTATGATATAGTAAGTTACTAATTATTGTAGAAGTAAGACTTCTATTTTAATTTGTAAAAGAAGAAACTTACTAATTGTTAGAGAAGTGAGACTTCTATTTCAATTAGAAATAGAAGGAGGCTTTGTGCTATAAAAAGAGGAGAGGTGTTTTGGGAGCCCCATGTTATTCCCATCCTAGGGATTCACGCCCACGAGAATTTAGGTCCAAGTGTTGGACGTCCCACTCCCTTGTGCAAGAGTTGCACACACCTCATTCTCCTTCTCCTCTTCTAGTTCCTCCTTTGAGTTCCTAGTAGCTTTCTCTTGAAGATCCCACCATCTTCTTGAGAAAAGAAGAATCTGATACAGGTCATGATAACGTGGAAGATCAAGAGGTCTTGGAGATCCTATTTGATACGTGAAAGAGTTTCATCATCAAAGAAAGATGTAAATTCTCCATTAGAGCACAACTGAGCCCCAAATGTATAATCTACTTCCTTATATGTTGTAGATTTTTGTTGCTTAATTGCATGCTGATTTCTATCTTCTAGATAGAGTTATTTACTGATCATGATGGCTGAGATTGAGGGTATGTATCCTGGATTGGGTTTTGTAGCCTTCTGGATAGTTGATCCCTGCATTAAGTGGGTCAAAAGTTTTTGAAACCTATCCTAGAGACCCACCTATTTCTAACAGTAGATGTCCAAGGAAGATCATCTACTGCAGCTATCTTCTTCCAAGCCATCTATACTCTATGGTTCCTTCGCAATGAAGCCAAGCATCAAAGTAAAAGGCCTAACCAGATGAAGGCGCAGCTGTGCTTCCATGAAAAATGCATTAGTCTCTTCTCTTCTTCTTCAGGCAAGTCTCCTCCTCCCCATCCAATCTTTAGGTCCTTTGGGTGGGGTGTTCAGCTGGGTAGCTTCTAGTATCTCTTGGCTGCTCCCCTATCTCCTTGGGTGTTTATCCTAGAAGCTCAGTTTTTGGTAGTCAGGTTGTCTTCTAGTCCCAGTCCTGCCTGTTGTTGCAGTATCATGTGAGAGGACGCTGGGCTCAGTGGGCTCTGTTTTGGAGTTATCGTTAAGGGGGGCTTTTTCTGGTCTGCCCATGTTATTGCCCTGCTCTTTGTCTGGTTTTGCAGTAGGCTTTATCTTTCCTAGGAGGTTCTGGAGTTGGTTGTCTGGTCCTGTTGTGGCAGGGGAGGCTTCTGCGGCTGAGGTGTTGCTGCATCTTTTTTGCTGTGGTCTCGTTTCAGTGAATGCCTTTAGTTCGGTTTTTGGCCTGGTTGTCTCAGATTATGTTTTAGCTATGCCTGACGTCTCTCCTGGATGGCACCCTTTCTTCAGCTGTATCTGGTTCTGTCGAGGGGAGCCTCATCAGTCCAGTGAATGAAGTTTGCAGTAGCCTGCCTTGTGCTTCAGTGATTGCATTCTATTTTGCTCATTTGCAAGTTGTATGCATGTTGTCTCTGCATTTGCTAGTCCTCTGCCTTGACTGGGAGCCTTTCTTCTGCTACTTCTGGTATCTGTCGAGGTGTAGTGCTTTCCTTTTCTTCTTTCTGTTGCTTAGATCCCATCTCTTGTTGTGATTCTTGTTGGGTTTAGCCACCTCCTTATATAGAGGTGGTCCTTTTGTTCTGTTTGTATTTTTTACTTGGTGTATTCTTTCTCCTCTTTGTCCTAGGGGGGCCTTGCCCTCCTTTTATTTCTTCAATACAAATTTACCAATTAGCAAAAAAAACTACAGGGAAACTCAAATTCGGTGTTTGGACCAATCCACCTATGATGGTCCATGCCTTTTGGAATTTTGATCAATTTTACTTCAATATGGGTTGATCTCGCTGTGATATTGTTGAGAAATGCTCTCCTACAAGCGTCTACAAGCGCCAGTCTTGTACCGTTGGGCCATGACCTGGTCCACTTTTCATCAATGCAGCCGCTTTGATGCTCACTTCATCCCATGCTTTGGATTTATGCCCAACTTTACAATCCATTGAACCTTCACTTACCGTTGGATAAAACTGCAAGAAAATCCACGGTTAAGATGCCATTAAACTTAGGGGCGGAAGCAAGAATTTTATTTCGGGGGGGGGGGGGGGGGGGGGGCAAAGAAAAGAAAACAATATCTTTTTTAAATTAATAATAAAACACGTAATAATCAAAGTATTGAAGTTGTACTCGATATTCTTTCATTGATTTGAAGTCATTAATTATTGCTTTAGTATTTATTTTTTCTGCAATCTCAAGGTGGGTACTGGTCTTTTCTTATGCATGTAACTTGTAGGTTTCAATTTAAAGCTTTATTATTTAAAACCTATAAAATTTAAAATAAAACACGTAATAATCAAAGTATTGAAGTTGTACTTGATGTTTTTTTTTATTGGTTTGAAATCATCAATTATTGCTTCAGTATTTATTTTTTCTGCAATCTCAAGGTGGGTACTGGTCTTTTCTTATGCTTGTAACTTGTAGGTTACGATTTAAAGCTTTATAAATTAAAACCTCAAAAAAAGAAAAAAAAAAAACAAACAAACAAACAAACAGAGATCATCCCATATCTAAAATCTAAAAAGCATGGTTCCACTAGTTTTTATCTCCTTAAAATAAATTTCTTCAATCGGATTTTCATGACATAAATAATAATAATCAAAATAAAAGAAATTCAATTATATTTCTTTTTCCACAATGGATAAAACTCTGATGGAGCTAAAAAATTATGTAATAATTCAATGCAAATAAACAATTATTTTAAGAAAATTAGATTTCAATATGAGAAATAAAGATTGAAAATACATAATGACATGTGTTGAAATCAATACATCTATGCAATTTAAAAAGGGTTAATAAAAGAGAAAGTGGGTTCGTCATTATTCTTCTCTATGCATACCTCAAAATCTCTGTAAGCCTGTGAGATTTCCAACAAAAAGGTGTACTTTCTCCTCTTCCTCTCTTAGATCATAAGATTTGAGGCAAGGGTAGATAGATTAAAATTAAATGATAATTGAAAAATTTCTTATCCAATCTCCATCAAACATACTTTATTTGTTCTCATTTCCTTTCTTTTTCTCATTTTAAGCTTTCCCCAAAATTAATATTATTTTTGTTTCATTTTTCTAAAGTCAAACTATTTTTAAAAAGTTTCTAAAACAAGGAGGGGCCATCCATTACATAGGATGGGCCAAGGCAGTTACTTAGGGAATTTCAGATGTAAGGGGGGCCATGGCCCCTGCCAGCCCCTGATTAAACTTTGAACGGCTAGGATAATTTGGTGGGGTTGATTTTTTTTGAACCTCCTTTGTCGATGAGGAGACCATTCCATCTGATCTCCTTGCATTCATTAAATTGCATCTAAATGGGCAATATGAGATATGCAGTTTGCTTGTAGGAAAAAATGCGATAATGAATCATCAAATTATCCTTATTATCTATATTACTAAAGGGATGTATACACTTCCTCACATAAAGACACGTGGCGTAACCTCAAATTTTTTACAATGTCATTTCCGGAGTTGCCCTTATCCCTAAAATCTTTATATCTATTACACACTCAAAATACCAAAAATCTCTCCATAAAAAATAATCTTCCACATTAGGGCATTTGATGTGCTAAATTTATATTAATCAATTCATGGGTCCCGGCCCGCATCATTTGATTTTATGGACGGTTAGAATAAAAATGGTAGACCCCATTCATTTGGGTCCCACTTAAAAATATTTGTTCAACTTGTTAGGTCTATGATCTTTTGATCCTTTGATATTTCTTAATCAATTCATGGGTCCCATCCCGCATAATATAGTTTTATGGACGGTTAGAATAGAGGTGGTTAAAATAGAGATTGTGGACCCCATTCATTTGGGGGGTTTCACTTAAATAGGTTAGGTTTGGTCAATTTGTGAGGTCTATGATCATTTGATCATTTGACCTTTATCAAGTAATTCATGGGTCCCAGCCCGCATCATATGGTTTTATGAACGGTTAGAATATAGATGGTGGACCCCATTCATCTTTGGGTCCCACTTAAATAAATTAGGTTTGGTCAATTTATAAGGTCTATGATCATTTGAACTTTAGCAATCAATTCATGGGTCCCGGCCCGCATCATATGGTTTTATGGATGGTTAGAATAGAGATGGTGGACCCCATTCATCTGGGTCTCACTTAAACATATTTGATCAATTTGTTAGGTCTACGATTATTTGATTCTTTGATCTTTTTTAATCAATTCATGGGTCTCATCCCGCATAATATGATTTTATGGACGGTTAGAATAAAGATGGTGGACCCCATTCATTTGGGGGGTTCCACTTAAATAGGTTAGGTTTGGTTAATTTGTGAGGTCTATGATCATTTAATACTTTGATCATTATCAAGCAATTCATGGGTCCCAGCCCGCATCAGATTATTTCATGGGCGGTTAGAATATAGATGGTGGACCCCATTCATCTTGGGGGTCCCACTTAAATAGGTCAGGTTTGGTCAATTTGAGAGGTTTATGATCATTTGATCTTTATCAATCAATTAATGGGTCCGGCCCGCATCATTTGATTTTATGGACGGTTAGAATAAAGATGGTGGACCCCATTCATCTGGGTCCCGCTTAAAAATATTTGATCAATTTGTTAGGTCTGCGATCATTTGATCCTTTGATATTTCTTAATCAATTCATGGGTCCCATCCCGCATAATATGGTTTTATGGACGGTTAGAATAGAGATGGTGGACCCCATTCATCTGGGGGGGTTCCACTTAAATAGGTTAGGTTTGATCAATTTGTGAGGTCGATGATCATTTGGTCATTTGATCTTTATCAAGCAATTTATGGGTCTCAGCCCGCATCATATGGTTTTATGGACGGTTAGAATATAGATGGTTGACCCCATTCATCTTGGGGGTTCCACTTAAATAGGTTAGGTTTGGTCAATTTGAGAGGTCTATGATCATTTCATCATTTGATCTTTATCAATCAATTAATGGGTCCCGTCCTGCAACATTTGATTTTATGGACGGTTAGAATAAAGATGGTGGACCCCATTCATCTGGGTCCCACTTAAATATATATATTAGGTCAATTTGTTAGGTCTACGATCATTTGATCTTTGATCTTTTTTAATCAATTCATGGGTCACATCCCGCATAATATGGTTTAATGGGCGGTTAGAATATAGATTGTGAACCCCATTCATCTTGGGGTCCCACTTAAATAGGTTAGGTTTGGTCAATTTGAGAGGTCTATGATCATTTGATCATTTGATCTTTATCAATCAATTAATGGGTCCCAGCCCGTATCATATGATTTTATGAACGGTTAGAATAGAGATGATGGACCCCGATCATTTGATCTTTCTTAATTAATTCATGCCTCACCTAAAAAATAAAACATTTGGAAAAAAAACATAAAGATCAAATTAGCAACAAAAAAAAAGACTCACAAGTTTACCAATTAATAAATTTATTAAAAATAATTCATATCAGTCTGTGCATTTGGTGGTTTCGTGGTTATCCACGGGGTTTTGCTAGTATATATTAATGCAAAGGGGGAGGTGGGCTCTGGGGGTGCCACCTCACCCCTGAAAATTCTCCTCTCTCAAAGAAATACCTAAGAAAAAAAAAGAAGAAAAAAGGAAGGGATCAACTGATTTCACGTGAGAGTAGAGTCCACTGAGATCTGGGAATGAAAGTCCCAGATCCGGGAAACTCTTCCCACCAGCCCATCGAGCACATTTCAGGAAGCCTCACTACATTGCATTTCTCTCTTCCCTCCTTTTCCTTCCTCTACCTCGTCACTGCCTGCACGCGCCACCCTCTCTTTCTTCATCTCCATCACTCCAGATCCCATAACTCCACCATCACCCACTCCATCATCGATCATCTCCATCCTCGCCTCATCTCTGAGCCACCTGCGCAGAACCCATTCAGAAGGTAAGGGCCTTCTTCTTCTCCAGTGCATCATCACCCACATTCACTGCAGTACTCTGCATCATTCCAATTTTTTTTCTTCTTTCTTTCTCTTTTTCTTCCTTCCTCCTCTCCATCCCCTTCTTCCTCCACTGCACACTGCCTGCACACGCTCTGAACCCATCTCTTTTTCTTTCTTTCTTTTTCTTTTCTTCTCTCCTTCATGCACGCCTGGTACATCATATGATCCAGCACATCATACGATCCAGGTAGCACACCATACGACCCAGACAGCGCATCATCCAGCACACTTCTTCTTCTTTTATTTTCTTTCTGCTTCTCCTTTTCTTTTTCTTCTTCCCTTCCTCTTCTTCCCCATCCCCTTCTTCCTCCACTACACCCACTTGTGCACGTCCCTCTCCCTTTCCATTTCTTTTCTTCCTTCCCCCACAGCCTCCTTCCCTAACAGCTAGCCTTTGCACTTCATCTTTTCTTTTCCTCCTTCTTCTCTTCTTCTTCTTCCCTTCCTCTTCTTCCCCATCTCCTTCTTCCTCCACTACACCCACCTGTGCACATCCCTCTCCCTTTCCTTTTCTTTTCTTCCTTCCCCCACAGCCTCCTTCCCCAACAGCCAGCCATCTCCTTCTTCCTCCACTGCACCCGCCTGTGCATGTCCCTCTCCCTTTCCTTTTCTTTTCTTCCTCCCCCCACAGCCTCCTTCCCTTCCTCTTCTTCCCCATCTCCTTCTCACTCCACTACACCCACCTGACGTCCATCTCCCTTTCCTTTTCTTTTCTTCCTTCCCCCACAGCCTTCTTCGCCAATAGCCAGCCTCTGCACTTCTTCTTTTCTTTTCCTCCTTCTTCTTCTCTTCTTCTTCTTCCCTTCCTCTTCTTCCCCATCTCCTTCTCCCTCCACAACACCCACCTGTGCACATCCCTCTCCCTTTCCTTTTCTTCCTTCCCCCATAGCCTCCTTCCCCAACAGCCAGCCATCTCCTTCTTCCTCCACTACACCCACCTGTGCACGTCCCTCTCCCTTTCCTTTTCTTTTCTTCCTTCCCCCACAGCCTCCTTCCCCAACAGCCAGCCTCTGCACTTCTTCTTCTTTTCTTATCCTTCTTCTTCTTCTTTACTTTTCCTCTCTTTACTTCCTTCTCTTTATTCTTTTTTCTTCTTCCCTTCCTCTGTTTTCCCCCATCTCCTTCCTTTCTTCTACCTTCTTCAGTCAGGTTAATCGTAAGTTTTACACTTTTGAAAGCTTATTTCATTCTATTTATATACTTTTTCCTTTGAATTTTTGCAGCCCTCCTGGCGATTTTGGTTTTGATCCTCTTCGGTTAGGTAAGCATTGCCGAAGTTTAAGCATTTTGAGTTTTTTTTTTATTTATTTAACTTTTTATTTCAGCCAAATTTATACTTTCTTTTCATGTATATGTGGATTAAAGGGTCTGTCAACCATTCAAATTTATACTGTGTACAGCTTTTTCCACTGTTTTCTCCACATCCCAATGGGCCCCAAGTACTGTGACTTCTCACATTGCGAACCCTTTTTTCAGGGACACCTTATTCATCTCAATAGCTGGTTTTAGGTTGGGATTGTAAGCTCTTTATAGTTTATATGGATTAAAGGTGGGTCTCATATCATTAGATCTTGCGCATAAACCCGCTATTGAGACATTTCTGCACTTCTTGCAGGTGAGACAGAGAGGGAGAGAGGTTGTTTGGTTTCTTCTCTTGTTTGTTTGTAGGTGGTGGAGTTTGCATGTTACTGACTTTATTTATAGTGAGTGAAGGGTGAAGAGTATTGCTCAAGGGGGTCACCGAGAGATTAGAAAAGGGATGGATTCTGAGAAGTGTCAAGGGGAGGTTTACATTAGCCTACACCCCTGGAAGTTTTAGTTGTACTCACATGCATCACTAACACATGAACACCACTATCCTTAATCTACATAGTCGGAATCCCAATTCAAAATTGGTTCTTAGCAAATCCTTAATTTTAGGAAATTCTGCTAATCTTTAGGCTTGGTATCATGATTTAACTTTCATATATTGATCTACTTCCCAAATATAGATGACTCTAATATTCAAATCATCTTATCACCAAAAACCCATTGGAGGTTTCATCTTCCTCTCCACGATAAATTCTCTCTCAATAATAAGTTAACAACTAACTTCTTTGTGTCTCTTTTTGTAATAACAATAGAAGAAAAAAAATATCTGTTGTTTTGCATGACTGTACTGTACTCTATATGTTATGTAACATTGCAATGGCTCTCAACAACATTGCAATCAACAAGTTATTGGGTTTGAAGCCAACACTGAGGAGATCTATGCTCCATACAAGCAACATAAGCTTCAGGCTCTGGTGAGTGGCTAAATGCTTTCACAATAGAACACCAAGAAGGAAGAAATCTATATCCCACCTGAAACTTCTATTAAATTTCTATGCCACCCATGCATGTATGGTGGCATTATGCTAATATCATATACTTTAGTTACTATTTGATGTATATTTAAATATGTTCTTGATTGGTCATTGACAAATGCTTGATTTTCCTGTGAAATTGCCCCCCAACAGGATTCCCCTCTATGTGGTAACTGGTGCTGAATTGAGATGACAGAGGAATAAGTATTAGCTGAGCAACCAAGAATGCTTGGAAGAGGCACACTCAAGAATGAATGGAGCAAATATTCCAAAGTAGTCCTATTGGAAATATAGATGACAAATATTTTGGTTCCTTCCATTTTTAAATGAACCATTAAAAATCCTTGGATTATTTTACAAAGCCATCCATCTCAAGCCTTTCTCTTTGCCACGAGCATTTCATTTTTTTTTTCTTTGAAGATGATTTTAATATTTATATTTTTCTTTTCTTTTGTCTGTTTTAAAAATGTATGGACTATGTGGAACCCAATATAATGAAAGATTATTAATACAAACCACCTACCTATTAACAATATATATTTCAAAATGTATTAATGTTCCATTAATATTATAAAAAGTTTAACATACTAATTCTAGCAAAAGAGGCCTAGCTGTGTTTTTATATAAATAATGTATAAATAGGCTTAAAAAGGGTTTTGCTTTATTACATTAAAATATTAAAATTAATATAAAATGAAATTCAAAATATTTCCTAACGAAACATACATTATAATATTCATATGAGTTCTTAAAAATTACATAAAAACAAATAGTGAACATTTATCGACTCAAATTTGACTTATAAAATTTTAAAAATAAAAAATGATATATTTGTCTATTTAGATTTATTTTTTTCTCTTTTAGCATCTCAAACGACAGTTTCAAATTAAATATATATTTATTATGGGCTTGGGCTAAGCACGGGCCTGTATTACTAGTCTTTGTACAAACCTTAAACTTGAGGGATTTTATCTTGACCAGCTCAGACTTTTAATAGGTGAGCCGCCACTGAATTTTCGCAGGCCTAATTTTGATGCACCGAGAACAACCAGAATGTACAACTTGTGAGGATTTCATTCGGACACTTTGATGTGATATCTAATGTGCGGTGGGCCCATATGTCACGAGTTTGGGGCTAAAATGTTATTATTGTCGAAGTGAATACATGGTTATTATAAGACAAGTTACATAGATCATAGCTGGGACCCAATGATCCTACCGTGCATCTAAAAAATAATTAGGTTTTAGTGATTATCATATGCAATGAGAGTGAATGATAAATATATAGAATGAATCACGTGTACAATATTTGAGTTTGCCAGCTAACAGCAGTCAAACAAATTTATAAGAAAAATCTAAGAAAAGGAGAGAAAAAAAAGGAAAGAACAACAATTAATTGACCCACACCTACCCACCACATGCTTGCATCCAAGCTGTCAATGTAATATATATAGAAAGGTATCATTGATTTGTATCTTTCTATAAAAAATTGATGTTTCATCAATAAAATAATCGATCTCAGGAGATATATTATATGGACATTGAGTTTTATGTTTGAATTAGGAAGAGTTCACTCCATTTTCTTTTTTGGTTCATTTAACACCGGTTCAAGGTGCATTTTTGAAGGCATTAGATGACAGTAGATTCATATTTGCGAGTGCAGTAAATACCTCACCTTAAGTGTACGTGAATTTTATTAAATTCTGAATATAATGTAGCTGATTTTCTTATTTCTCTTGAGAAGATTTTTCTACCACCTTGCATAAGCATCTAGAAACAATATCGTAGTTTAAAATTTTAATCGATTTTAATTACTTAGCTAGAACAACATTGTAGCTTACAAAATTGCACTAAATATAATATATAGTCTAATTTGTTCAATTGAAAGTTCCACATTGCATTTTCAATCAGTATGGAGACCTTTAATTTCTCCCGCATGCTACTTTTCAGCCATTTGATGCAATGTCGATTTTTCTTTGGTACCGAAAGAGAAAACGTTTAACTTTTATTTCAAGACTATGCGAGGAATCCTATATATCTTATATATGAAGGGATCCAAATCACTTTTATTGCAACAAGTAAAAAATACATTTGCTGTTGTGCCCATGGATCTCCAGTTGCAAAAAAAAAAACTGTTAGTATCAACTGGTCAGGCATGGCCCACCTGTCTCAATTGGCCTACCGTGCTACAAACTAATCATGATAGATAAATTTCTCGATAGAGTCTCCTTAGAAGTCTTATCACCTTAGAAGTCTTATCTCTGTTGTGATAACGATCTTATTATATTAAAACTCTATCATTATAGATTTCTACTTAAGGTTTGAACTCTCTCTTAATAAAGATCACTTTGTATTTATCCCTAACTTCCAGAGACTCATCCATGTCCTGTAAAGAGATTGTTATAGATAAGTAACTCAATACAAGATAAAGTAAGTTTGGATCTTTAAATATCGTTTCATGGTATCAGATTTTAAGTAGGATCCTCTTCATCATTTCTGATTGGTACCACATAGTACCATCTCCATCTCTCTCCCTAGACACCAAAACCTTGCTCTTGGTTGCTTCTTCTCCTTTACTCTGTTTGAAGATTTGCATAACCTTCTTACTAGATCCAAATTAGAGAAAACATGAACTCCAACAATTGCATCAACTTATTCGAGCGAGACAGTCGTCTTTTAGAAAGGATTCAACTCAATGATCCTAATCTCAATGACAACAACTTCTCTCAACCTGTCAATGATCTTATCTGCTCCATCCTTAGCCCCTCTATGCCTCTCCCCTCTTCGATCGACGAACGCGCTCGAATGATCAATGTGGCAAAAGAAGAAGCCAAGGTCAAGGAGGAGATCATCCGCATCATCGTCTCCGGCAACAGCGATTCCCTTCGAGCCAACTCCAGCCAGTCCGTCATGATCGCCGGTCACAATGTCTGTATTAGTGTGCAAGAAACTAGGTATGATGAAAGAGTGTGGGAGTGGCACGGCCACATCGTGCTATATGAGGATGAATTAGAATTCATGCCTGAATACTTCTATGGAAGTTACATTGAAAGACTAGCGCCAAAAGAATAAGGTTGGCCAAAGGACGAGAGGATAGGTAGGGTATTAACTATTAAGAGGGGAGGATGGATCATATATAGGACTGTCTATAAGAGCTGTTCAGTGATGGGGTTCGACCAAGCGTCCGCTCCTTATAAGGAATCTAAGGGCACGTTTGGCAACCATCTTAGGGTCGGATTCCACGTCTAAAATCCACGATCTCACGGATTTTGAGTGTTTGGTTCAGCATGGATTTGTAGAGGATGGACTGAAGACTTCCATCATATTGAATATTTGAAGAGTTCGAACCCCCCCCATCGGATCCGAGGAATCAGCACTTCAATGGATTTGCGGAGCTACAGTAAATCTGGACGTTAATATTGGGCAGACCGGTTTTTGCATTTTTTTTATTTTATGGGCCCCACAATCAAGATCTAAACCGATGATTGTGTTAAGAAGGTCCATAACGGCCATGTCACAAAATTTCAGCCGTTGATTCATCTTAGATCTTGAGATATGTGCAAAACCGTCTGGGACGTTCATTGGAGATTTCTGAGTTACTGTGGGCCAAAAAACGGGATTGAATCCAGTCCGTTTTTTTTTATTTTCTGGTTCCTGTGGGCCCCCTTTGCACGATCTGAACCAGTAGTTATTTTTGGAAGGTCAAACACGGCTAGTTGACCAAATTTCAACCGTTGATCCTTACCATATTTTGAGATATTTGTAAAAAAGTTCAGTACTAAAATATTAATTTCTTATTCCTGTGGGCCCCCTTTGCACGATCTGAACCGTACATATTCTCTAGATGACCACAAACTACTTTGAGGTGAAAGTTAAGGTCTTGATTTTTCATAGATTTTGAAAATTTTTAAAAAAATGTTTGTGACCATTGGATCACACATTCTACAATTTATAGGAAACCTCCCTCCATCCAAACATAGAACTCTCATTGGGAATCCTTCTTGAGGATGTATTGATTCTTTGGAGATGGAGAGAATCCTCTAATCCGTGGATTCTTCCACATTTACCAAACGTGCCCTAAAAGGGGGCTTAAAGGGATGAAAAGCTAGTGAGAAATTGTGTTTTCGGCTAGGAAAAGTGTTTTCACACCCTGAATAGAGAAAAAAAGATTTCTTCCTTTTGTAATTTTTTAAGTTAATGGCAAAATTGTTGGGCTTAGTGGGTTACCGGGACTTTCTTATTGACTAAGATAGGGTTTTCTAATATAGGGTTTTTTTTGGGAATAAGAAAGAGAACATTATATATATATATATATATGATGTAATGGGTAACCCATGAGATACATACAGATAGACAGGATTGTCGAACCACGTAATTTGTCGAACCACGTAATTTTCTTGTGTGTGATCATTAATTCACGTTTCCGCATACACGTGCACAACAAAAATAATATCTTTTTTTTTTTTTTGTGATATGCTTTCATGTTGCCATCCCTCGCTTCTATGCATACATGTATATTTCTTTATTTTTTAAACTTGCTATTTAAAATGCACATTCTTTTTCAAACCACAATAAAAAAATAATAATAAAAATAAAAATAAATAAATAAATAAAAATAAGGGGAAAGAAAAAAGAATAAAATAAGACATAGGTGAGGTATTAAGGGGGATCCAAGTTTGGTCATTTGAAAACATCTTGATCATGTCCAAGTTCTGAACTATGTAATATTCTAACCAAGATCCAAGAATCTTTCCAGTGAGCCATGCTTGCACTTCTCATGTGTGCATCTGCCCCCACTAACCTGATGTCTGATGAACGTTCTAGAATTTCTCTCATGCAGGTGTGTTAAGTGCTACTTATGATTTGCACAACTGTTAATCTACAAATGATGGATCCATGTGCATACTTTTAATTCATCATCATGATCATTAAAGTCTTTATCCAACTTTGTTGGCATGAATTCAGTTATATCATCTGACTCTATAGTGACCCAAATCCTTGAAATGCCTTTTCACGATCATGAAATGCCAATATTTCAGAATTCATGTTGAAGTACGTTGTGATAAAAGTTCCACTTTCGGGCTTGGGCAAACTATCAAGTAAAAATACTGCCACGTTAAGGGTCATTTCTATATGGTTGGAATTCCATTTTCTAAGGAAATTCATTTCCTTGAAGGATTGAAAAACCGATTTCAAAATCTAAACAAACACATTGACTTGCTTGTTACAAAAACGGTTATACGATGGTATATGCATTTTCCTCTTAAAGCCCACCTTTTGGAATTCTGATCAATTTTACTTCAATAGGGTTGGTCTTCCTGTGATATTGATAACAAAAAGTCTACATGGACTAACTCATGAAGTTGGTCCATGGACTAATCCCATGGTTCTCATCCAAATACATCCAATATTTGGATGAGAACCATGGGATTAATCCATGGTTCTGTCCATGAGTTAGTCCATGTAGCAGGACTCGATTGATAATAATTGTTTTCCCATATACAACTGCAAGTGTAATCTAGTACTGTCGGACCCACCTGGGCTAAACTTTCATCAATGCAGGCCCTTTGATAGCAATTCATCCCATGATCTGGATTTATACCCAAATTTACAATCAATTGATCCTTCACTTACCGTTGGGTTAAATCGCAAGAAATTCTATGGTTATGATGCCATTAAACTTTAAGCGGTTAAATGAATGGCTAAGATATTTTGGTGGGGCCCTATTTTGGACCCCCTTTGTCCATCTGGAGACCTTTCCATATACTCTTCTTGCATACCTTTCCATATACTCTTCTTGCATTGATAAACTTTCACCTAAGTGGGCTTCATAACATATGAAATATGCTTGTTGGAAAAAATGTGATAATAAATCATCAAATCATCCTTATTTTTGTACAAATCCAAGAGGGATTTTATTTTGACCAGCTCAAATTTTTATTAGGTGAGCCCCATTGTGGGTTTCCACTCTTTTAGGTCGGGATTTCTCCAAGTCAACCTTAGAGGATCCGGACTGGTCTTGATTAGGCAAAAGGCAGAATTGTGTTGATCCCGGGGTTGTCCTTAGCCTACGCTCGGTATAGATAGGGCCAGGCCTGCGTGGGTCCCTGTTTTACCTAGGCCCTTACCCTGCCTTCAAGTGGCCGGAGCAAGGGCCATGGAACGCGAAATTGTACACCTACCAATAAAGAGAGGACATAAAATTTTAAGATAGCTCTATTGGCACATTTAGATATCAAAAGAAAAACAATGGAAATCAATGTGAATCACAAATTTCTCGTTGTTTCTTATTATTTTTATCTCGGGTTTTTCTTAACTATTGATGTATATCATCACTGGCAACACTTATAATCCCAATTTTATTATTGTTATTTGACGGTTATCAAGGGCTTTTGAGTCTATTTGTATAAAAAAATATATATATTAAAAAGAAAAAAATAAGGGCGGGGCCGGCCGATCCGGCCCAGATTCTGTGCAAGCCCAGTTCTCAAAATTAGAGAGTTAGCGAAATTCTATCCAAGCCCGGCACGATGGCTTTTTAAGAAAAGTAAAAGCCCTCATTTTAAGGGCGTTTTAGGGCAGGCCGGGCTGGGCTGGATCTTGGATCGACAGGCCTAGTCTTGATCCACTAAGAGCAATTAACCAGCATGCACTACTAATTGTGTGGATTTCAAACAGACTATTTTGGAAAAGCTGTTGAAGGGGATCCATAGATGTGGCTGCAGAAATGATGCCACTTAGTAACTTGGGTTTTCTTATTTTTTATTTTTTAAGAATTGGACATGCCTATTTTGGAAAAACTGTGCTTGTATTTTTGCTAACCACTCAAATTTCCCACCGTCTTGATTTTGTCTGTCCCCAACTGATCATGTAAAATTTGTCATCCATCTTAATATATGAAAAAAAAAAAAAAAAAAAGAGTATAGATAAAGCCTAGTATAATGTATTGGAAATTTTTAAAATACTAAAGAACCATTTAAACTTCATTACTAGAATCCCACATCGGATATAATTGAAATGCAAAAAAAAAAAAAAAAACATTTATATATGCTTATTTGTGTATCTCCATTGAGATGGTGTGAAATTGCATGGGCTTCGGCTTAGAGCATTAGCACTGATTGAGAGGCCCATTTTTTGCCTTTTTTTTTTTTTTTCTTAAAAGGGTAATTGTATTGAAGAGAGCAAAGAGTAAAGAGAATACAAAGGCTCAGGGGAGCCCCCAATGGAAGCCAAGGAAGCTGAAACAAAAAAGGATCCAAAGAATTACTGAAGCTCATTGTTAGATGGAGCTTCAGGGATTCTAAAAAAGGAGAAAATTGGAGAAAATTGACCTGAGCTGAAGGCTGCAAAAGGTCTTGGAGATCTTCTTCAGTGAAAAGCAGAGGCTGCCTTGCAATTGGGAAAGGATCTGATTGAGCGGAACAAGATGATCATCAAAAATTGCTGAATTTCTTGCCTTCCACAAAGCATAGATTACATTAATGAAAACCGCTGCCATGTATTTTTGACCCACTGAGTCGTTGCCAATTGAGAGAGAATGCCAGAGAGAAGAAGCAGAACAGGTGACTGGTTGCGTAGCGCCAGCAGCTTGAAGGAGCCAAAGCCATGTGGATCGAGCTTGAGCACAGGAGAAGAAGGTATGGCTAGCAGAGTCTTCAACGTTGCAGCAGATACTACATCTAGAAGCAAGGGAAAACCCGTGACGCTTGAAATGCGAATCAGTTGGGGTTCTGTTGAGCATGAGGCGCCATCCAAAACAGCTTACTTTGTTAAGGGAGATACCATTCCAGATCAGGCTAGGCCATGATAGTTTGGTACCCCTGGATCTGATGATATTCCAAGCTAACTTCAAAGAGAGCTGTCCATCTGAAGCCCCTTTCCAATTGAGAGAGTCTCTGGTCAATGGGCAAGGTGAGAGGGAAGAGGTGGCGAGGAGGAGCTGGTTCTGAACTACCTCTGGTAAGTTGGAAGGGACGTGCCAAGAGCCTGAATGGAAGAAGGAAGCCAGGCGTTGGTCCGGTGGAAAGAGCAGGTGCGGAAAATATGCAGAGAAAAGGATTGTCTCCTCTCCAAGTATCATGCCAGACATTAATGTCTAGGCCATTTCCAAAAGACCAGACACTTCCCTGATGAAGGTGATGAGCTAGGAGGCGGATTTTCTTCCAAATACAAGAACCATAGATAGTATTAGTGGGGTTCAGATGGTGGTCTGCTTGAAGTACCTGTTCTTAAACCAGCTGGACCAGAGGGAAGTCAAGGCTGAAGCTTGCCAGCCAAGCTTGATGAGGGAAGCTTCATTAACTTCTTTTAGCCTTCGAATGCCTAGACCACCTTCATCTTTGGGAAGAGAGACTTGAGCCCAATTCACATAGTTGAACTTAGATGAAGATGCATTCCCCGACCATAGAAATTGTCTCATCAACCTTTCAATGGCTTTGCAAATAGAGACCGGAAGAGGCAAAATGGCAGCTGTGTGTATGGGAATACAAGACAGCACATGTTTAATGAGGATGAGACGGCCTGCGAAGGAGAGGAATTTGGCTTTACAAGCAGACAGCACATTTTTTGCCATTTATTTAGTCTTATTTTGGCTGACCTTTATTGTTATTACAAGACAAGTTAAATAGAAGGCAGCTGGGACCCAATTATTGATTGTACCATGCAAAGGAGCATTGTCATATATTAATAGTCTAAAAATTAAATTAGGTTGTCTAGGTTTTAGTGATTAACGAGTGCAGCGAGAGTAAATGATAAATATAGAATGAACACGCACGCCATTTGAATTTGCCGGCCAACGCCAGTCAAACAAGTTTTATAAGAAAAATGGAAAGAAAAGGAGAGACAAAGGAAAGTTAAGCAAATCGATGGGCAGCTCCCACCACATGCTTGGCATCCAAGCTGTAAAAGTAACACAGGAAGATGTCATTGAATTGTATTTTTCTATAAAATATTGTTACAAAATTAAAACAATCTCAAGAGATATGGACCTCAAATTTTGTACTTGAAATAGGAAGAGTTCACTCCTCCGTTTTTCTTTTTGGCTATTTTAACATTGGTTCAATGTATCTTTTAGTGATCAACGAGTGCAACGAAAGTGAATCATAAATATAGAACTAACATGCACACCATTTGAATTTACCAGCCAACACCAGTTAAACAAGTTTTATAAGAAAAATGGAAAGAAAGGAGAGAAAAAGGAAAGTTGAGCAAATCGATGGACACCTACCCACCACAAGCTTGCATCCAAGCTTGTCAATGTAACATAGGAAGATATCGTTGAATTATATTTTTCTATAAAAATGATGTTTCATAAATAAAACAATCTCAAGAGATATGGACCTTGAATTTTATAGTAGGTACCTCACATTAAGTGTAACTTTTATTGGGTTTTGAGTAAAACTTAACTTATTTTCTTACTGCTCCTGATAATATTTTCCTGTCACCTTGTATAAGCATGTAGAAAATATATTGTTACATAAAACGTTAATTGATCGATTTTACTTAGCAAGAACAACATTGTTGCTTACAAAATTGCATTAAATTTGTTCAATTGAAAGTTCGTCATTGCATCTTAATCCGTATGTACCATGGAGAGGTGTTGCCACTTAGAAGAGGGGGTCCGAAAATCCGATGACGCACAAGAGCAAGAGTACCAAAGGTAAAGAAAACACTTCATTCGACTATTGATATAACATTTGGTCTTCAATCATTTCATCCAAATATTGATTAGCGTTTGGTCTTCAGTCAAGTATAAAAAAGAATCGCTCTTCATTGTGATAAATTGTTCTCCATCGTCATTGGCGGCTAGAGACACTAAACACCCCCTCCCCTCTATGGGGACCTTTAATTTCTCTTGCTCGCCACTTATCGTCCATTTGATTCAATGACAATTTCTTTTTCTTTTTTTTTGGCACGAAAAGAGAAGAAGTTTGACTATTATTTCAAAACTAAGCGAGAAATCATTTCTTATAAAGGGGATCCAAATCACTTTTATTGCAACAAGTAAAAAATACATTTGTTGTTGTGCCCATGGAATTCCAGCTACAAAAACATCCTATAAGTCTAGAACCCTATAGGCTGTGACTCACCAAATGAAATCTCTCTCAAATATAAGACTGCATATTATATTTAAGTAGCATCCCATCTCTCTCTATAGTCTTGACACCAAAACCCTACGTTTCTTCACCTGTACTCTCTTCTAAGATTTGCAAAACGCTTTTACAGGATCTAACTTAGAGAAAACATGAACTCCAATGACCGCATCAACTTATTCAAGCGTGCTAGTCGTCTTGTAGAGAGGATTCAACTCAATGATATTGATCTCAATACCAACTTCTCTCAACCTGTTAATGATCTTATCTCCTCCATCCTTAGCCCCTCTATATCCCTCTCCTCATCGATCGACGAACGCTCTCGAATGATCAAAGTTGTAAAAGAAGAAGCCAAGGTCAAGAAGGAGATCGTCCGCATCATCGCCTCTGACAACTGTGATTCCCTTCGAGCCAACTCTGGCCAGGCCGTCATGGTCGCCGACCACAATGTCTGTATTGGAGTCGAAGAAACTAGGTACGATGAACGAGTGTGGGAGTGGCACGGCCACATCTTGCTATATGACGATGAGTTTGTATTCATGCCTGAATACTTTTATCAGTTTTATGGAAGTCACTGCACAGTGAGAGATTGACGCCAAAAGAATAAGGTTGGCAGAAGGGCCGGTAGACGTGGAATTAAGAGGGGAGGAGGAACTATACGATTCTAAGAGATGAACTATGTGGGATTCACCAAGGGTCCAATCCTTAAAAAGAAGGCAAAATTAACGAAAGGTCCCTATAAGTCAATGTTTCCAGCCTTCAGTCCAAGGAAAAACTTTTTAAGGCCTATGGTCCACTCAGCTAGGCTGTTTGCAGCGAGAGGTCCCTGAACCCACGTGTTTTCATTTTTGAGGACTAAATTGCCCCTGTAACTGACGCAAGTGGTCCTCAACGTGTAGCAATGTGTCACGATTATTTCTCTTCTCAACCTGACTCACAACGGACCCAACTGGGTCGTCTCCTTCCTCCCAATGCCTCTAACATGCACTATGCCTCCTCTGGCGGTTGTCTTCTTCGGCAACGATGGGAGGGCGGTCGGACGGGGAGGTGACGTCCACGGCGGAGAGGATCTACATACGACGACGACGGCAGAGAGGACCCTAACTAACTAGGAAAAGACGAAAAGAAGAATCCCATCCAGGACGTTTTTTTGCAGGAATGGAAACATACATACCACATGCTCCCTCTATACTTGAGAGTATAAGGACCGATGTCTAGTGCACGATCGAAGTGGCTATGGACTTTGTGCTTCACTGCTTCCCTTTGCCGCTCTGATCCTTGAGAGTGAGCTCGAACAGCGCCCTCACGTCGGTCCCATCGCTGGCCAGGACGATGAACACCGACACATAGGCGGAGCTGTCTTCAGGATTCTTCCCATCAGGATAGAAGTAGATGGCCCAATCGTAGCCCCCCACAGTAAAGGTATCGCTCGACACGTATCGCCCAGGCCCCATTAACTTCACCAGAGAGTAGACCTTGATCGTGTACTGGTGGCGACCCGTTCACGGTATCGTTCACCGATTTCGAGCATGATTCCTCTGATGAATCCAAACGCTTGATGTTTGTGAGATCTACAAGGTAGACGGAACGGATTGAAAAATATGTATTGAGTTTGTATGAAATTTATCTGAGTTTTGCGTAAATTTATCTGAGTTCTGAGTTTTTTTTATAAAATTTACCTGAGTTTTGCGTAAATTTATCTGAGTTCTGGACAAATTTATCTGAGTTTTTAGCAAATGTATCCGAGTTTTGGAACAAATTTATCTGAGTTTTGAGTTTTTTTATAAAATTTATCTGAGTTTTGCGTGAATTTATCTGAGTTTTCGCCAACGGCTTGCACACTTTTTTTTCTCTTTGGAAAAAGGACAGGGCACATGTTGCTATTTTAGGAGCTGGCAGGAAATGAGGGAGTTAACGTGGCAGAGGATTTTGAATCTAGTGAGGGTGAGGCCCATCGAGGCATTTTTGAATTATGATTATAGACTAGCCACTCCGAGATCAAGTTGACAAGTGCCCTCAAACTTTACACGTGTCGCATATCAAGATGAAACATGTCGGAGCATAACGTCATGCGCGCACTGAAAGCATTTGAGAACTCGTGAGATATCGTGAAACGAGACGGGCTGGACGATTTTGGTTTATTAAAGAAAGGCTAAATTGGTCTTTTCAAGTATGAAAAAGTGTAAGAGGCACCTTTGGCTGTATGACTTTTTTTTGTGGACTGTTTGCAACAAAGTAATGTTATGAGGGACCTCCGGCCAAAGCCCCCTTAATTTTAATAGGTTGCACTTCTTTAGATCCAGCCTGACTACTTTCATGTCCTCTTCAACCTACCTCTTTTTCTTGATGGGCCATCAACTTGCATAGAAAGACTTTTCCTCACGGTTGTCATTGCTAGCTTGCGTTCTGCATTATCCAAGTCATTTCAAACGAGTCTCTCTTAATTTATAACCTATTGATGTTATCTCTAAACTACCTCCAATGCGCACATTTTTCAATTCTATCTTTCTAAGTTTTACACCATGATTAATGAATACGATTACATATATGTCAATCGCATTATTTCTCAAATGATCAATTGATCGTAAAGACAAACTCTTATTATAGTGAAATTTAATGAAATATCATACATAGAGAGGGCGTTCATTTCAGTGGCATGGGTTTTCAATAGATGAGGCCCACAATGAAGTTCCACTCCTTAAACTTGAGATTTATCTGAAGCCTCAGACAATCCAAACTTTAGTGTTTATGTTATTGTAGTTATTCTAAAATATTAGATGGCTTAAATTTGAGAAAGCAAGCTATTCTTTATACATTCCCCAAAGGAGAATGACGCGTGCCAAATGAATGGAATTGAAGTCCAGAGGAGATTTGCAGCATTATTGTTCATTTTCCAATGAAAATACGTTGCACAAATATGCCCTTAACGCCTTTGCAAACCACATTTGTGGTGCTCTATATTTTTGTACAACCAAATATAAAGTTACTAACTTTGTTTCTAGTATAATTTTCAACATGTGGGTGATATGTCAAGTTCGGATCTTCAAAGGCTCACTTGGGAAATCCCAAGTTTAAAAATGATTCTCGAAGTTGGTCTACTCTAAGATTGACCATAGATTAATAATATGATTGATGAATCATCACTATCAAAGCCTTGTCCCAACCATATTGAGGTTGATACATGAATTTTTTTTTTTCAACATATCCATCTATTCTTTGGCCTAGTCGCCAGATGGTTTGCACTTCTGTACATCCAGCCACACTACTTCTATCTAAGTCCTCTTCAACCTACCTCTTTTTCTTGACGGGCCATCAACTTACTTAAAAAGACTTTTTCTCATGGCTGTCATTGTTGGCACGCGTATGCATTGTCCAAGCCATCTCAAAAGAATCACTCTTAATTTATCACCTATTAAGATTATCTTTGAATTCTCTCAAATGCACACATTCTTCAATTCTATCTTTCCTAGTTTTACACCATGATTAATGAACATAATTACTAATATGTCAAAAACATTATTTACCAAATGATCAATCCATCTTAAGGACAAACTCATGTTGTAGTAAAAATTAATGAAATATCATAAATGGAGAGGGCGTTATTTGAGCGGCTCGGGTTTTCAATAGGCGGACCCCACTATGAAGTTTCACTCCTTAATTCAGGATTTCTCGGGCACAATTGCGTACACCATTTCCGCGGAAAGGGAAAAATTGCAACGTCAGCAAATTCCATAGAAATGGAAACCTTGGAAAATGATTTCCGCAGAATTTAGAAATTCATGTTTGGTGCGAATTCTATTACCTCGCTGAATTAGTGCTAATGTTGTTTGGTGCGGCTGTGGATTCCTTATAGAAAATCAAACTTTCTTGTTTGGTGAAACAATTTTTTGAAGAAAAATAACATAACATGTATATTATTTATTCAACATCAAATAATAATTTATTTAAAGAAATAAAAAATGAAAGAGTTTTAGGTTTCGGCCGGTTGAAATGAAAAGGAGTGAGGAAAAGAGGGAGAAGTTTTCCAAGGAAATCAATTTCCCAAACCCCCACACCCCCCAACCTTCTAGGTGTTCTAAATTAGGGAATTTTAAGTTGAGATTTAGCCATTTTTTTTAACTTCATATTAGGTGAAAAATGGGTTTTGCATAGAGTTGCATATACAAGAGATTCGAGCCCGTATCTGAATTTCTCCATAAACGTCCAAGTCATCCATCCTTGATTTATCATCCATGGAAGACACCAACCTATTCCTTCCAAAGTACTCATTCCCATTGCTTTTCTCCTTACTCCACACATACATCTAAACAAATTCATCTTACAAGAGTATTTTCTTTCATTCCAGGCCTTTATTAGCCGCCCCTTCAAACAGTTCCTCGTGTAGACACTAAACAGTCCATATAGGTTGATCTTCAATCTCTGCTTTATGTCAAAACCAGAGACACTATCAAGGCTAAATCTTCAGACTTCAGATAGCTTGCGATGTGACAGTTTTACAACGTTAACCATTGATAAGAACCCAAAAATCCTCTTTGATCTTGGGACAGTAGAAAACTGGTGGAGGTTGGAGTTCACTCTATGATCAAAACCCAAAAATCCACCTCCCCTTGTATCCATTCCAAGTTACTTTGTCGATTTTCGAGGATTAATCTCAGACACTTTAATCAGGTTATGGATTCTTTTTTGTTTAACATCAAGCACCAGAAAACAATCTGAGTCTACTTGCTATTTCATTAGAATTGTTCTTAAATTGTTCACTTACCATTCCACTAGTTTCTCTCCACTTTGCCCACCTTATAAGAGTCTTGTTCGGTATTTATTTCCCTGTCAAGCCCCATATGGTTACTCTGAAGGGTAGACATATTTTACTGACATTGACATTCAATTAACTTCACATCTTCTCTTTGTTCTAATTTTAAATACTAACTCAAAAGCCTTTTTCCCCATTAAAATTCTAGCTTATCATCTCACTTCTCTTGTCAGATGGATTATATCACATCATCCACTAAACAACAAATGCCCCCATGTTGTCAATAACCAAGAATCTTTTTGTAGAAATGCTTTCAATAAAATAAAATAAAAAGAAAAAAAAAGAATTAAGACATTTAAACAATGATGGCAGTTGATGTTTTAGAAGACTTTTGAGTATTAGAACCAACCAAGGACTAGTAATATATTCTAGCTAACTATTAGCCCCCGTTCACAAGAAAAATGCATGGATCCCATTTTGAATAATCACATAGACAGTAATCTGAATGGGTTGAAGAGCACATACTAGGAAGGAGGTCCATATCAACAAACACTATAGGGTGTTTTGACATTTTCTTGCCACTTACCTATAGAAGTAGAGGCAATGGAGATGCGTGAAAGTAGAAGATGATGTGCAAATTGATAAATAGTTTTTCATCTTTATGGTCATCACCCTTACCACACTTTCATATGCGAATGCTGAGAAAATGTCAAGCATCCTCAAAAACAAAAATATTTTGAAAAAAATTGCTAACTTTTTTTAATGCATTTCTATTATAAGCTCTACCAATTAGTAAATACCAGACTCATAGGTCAATTGACTGCAACGAGCTTCACAGTATTATGCTTACAAGAAACAGATCGGAGTCAGCAATTCGTAGCACCTCATACAAGCTCCATACCACATAACTGCATTAAAAAGAAAATGTGATCTCCCTTCTTCACCATAGGATGATGTTTTATATCAGGCACGGCCTTAGTACCTGTGCGCCAACTTCTCCTTTTCCTTATAGTATTGAGCGTACCTGCATCCGTTAAGAAAAATTGAGGAAACTATTAGATAGTTCTCTAGCAAGGAAAGTGTACCTATTTTACATACAAAGTGACAGGCCTTATCAGAGTTTGGTCTATATAACTGCACAGTACATGAGGATTTTCCATGTCTTACAAGGTCATTCTGGGCTCCTAGAGATTTATATATTACATATGCTATGATGCACGGATACTTCAAAATGAGCAATGTGTTGTGTCGTATTGTATCCAATACTTCCCTTTTAATGTGTAAAATCTATGTCCGTGTAGTGTCCCTTATCATATTCATGTCGTATCTAGGCATCATAGGACATGTATGTATGCATGTATGTACGTATGGGTAATAATCTTCTGCCGGATGTTCCACACAGAATTCACCTGGAAAACCGGTCCCATCTGGTATGTCTAACCCTTGATCTGAGGGCCCTGAAGTTTAACGGTGTTTTCTGTACATTTCACTCTAGTTTATTCCATCAGCGGACACAGTTTTTTTCAATGTCAAATTGGGGTTGGTGACAATTCACGAAAGTTAAGAGAGTGGTTGGATTCATCAAATAGGTGGGGCCAGGCCCACATGAAGTCCCATCCCATATAAATAAATATCATTATATAAATGGGGAGAGAGAGAGAGAGAGAGAGAGAGAGAGAGAGAGAGAGAGAGAGAGAGAGAGAGAGAGAGAGCTATGCAGCCTAACTTGCCAAACGATCTAAATGACAGGCCAAAACCAGATCATGACATATGCAATTCCCTTGAAGTAATACATAAGCAGTTTCAAAGCATGCATCACTTGGTATTAGGCAATTCAACACCCCCTATCTGTACCCTGCTGAAGCCTATATTAGTGATACATACAAAATATGTAGTCGTTCATTAGGTTAAGAAAAAAAAAACTGATACAAACATCAGGCAAAAATGGTATACATATACATATACATTTACTTTTTGATTGGTAACCATCATTAAAGAACCATTAAAAAAAAACTGTCATTAAAGAAAAAGGCATGACACTACAAGAAAAATATACTGACAAGAACCACCTGAGAGACAGAACTATGATAATATATCACGGTATATTTTCTTAACCATGATTTCTAAACTAACTCTAGCATTCCAAAATTGCAAAATCTAATAATAATAATATTAAAAAAAAAAAAAAAAAACAGATGTAACATTACTAGAATTTCCACGTAAACCAAAGATCAGGTGATTAAATTTAAAGATGTGAAATAGAGGTCCTCAACTTAATGCTAGGCAGCAAGGTAAAGAGAAATAAGAAGGAAATGGGAAAACAACAAGGATACCAGCAAAACAGCAGCATATAGAAGGAAAACATTCTTCCATTGACTGTACGATTACGACCCTCCTATGACAGCTTGGCTCAATTCTGCGGCTATACTGCTATACTAATACATGTCAAGTTCGGTTAACCAAAAGCCCATTCACCAAGTGAGGACCTGGAGAAGTTCAGATGACAAAAGCGCCATGGTTGGCAGTCACGACTCACGCCACCGATGCCTGCCCTTACATATTCCCAAGAATCAAGATGCACTAGCATCAAAATTAAGATACAAGCACCAGGCAGGAACTATCCCATAGGTAGTCTGACCAGGTCCATATTCACAGAGCAATTTAACCTCCAATAATCCATAAACTGTAACCTTCCAGATTCTTTCCTGAATAAAACCCATGAATTTTTGTTCTTTTTTTTATTTATCAGTACCATAAAGTTATCATTAAAAGGAGAGAATTACAAAGAACAACAGGCCCCAACCTAACAGGGATTGGGGACTGAAACATCAAAAACAAGGAAAACTACAGCAATGAAAATACACAAAATTACAGAAGAACTAGGTAAAAGCAGTAAGTGGATAGCATATTTTCATTCCTTGCTTAGCCAATGAGTCAGTAAAACCATTGCCCAAGCGCGCCTCCGCATGCCGGAATTTCACAGAAATTGAAGACACCTTAATCTCATTAAAATAAAACTGAAAAACTCCAAGGACGGAAGGCGCAAGAAGACACCCCCGAAAATAGCATTCAAGGAATAATCATTGTCTACCACTAGCTTGTTGGGAAAACAGCGATAAGAAATCCGAAGCGCTCCTGGAATAGCCACCACTTCTGCTTCATTAAACTCCATGCAATCCACATACTCAGAGAACATGGTCACCAAAATCCCATCACTACTGCAGAGCACCCCTACATGTTCCAAACGGATTTGGTTTGCCTTTTAGGTGCTCCATCAACATTAAACTAAACATTGAAACAGTAGGAGACCATGAAACCAATTTCCTCACCTCAGGAACCCCACCTAGAACAAAGCCTTACAATTGTGCAAGATCCCGTCCAATACAAAACTCACTCCTACAGGAAACCCACTTGGCTTATGTGCACATGCTCCAGATGAACATTCTCCGCTACCATTAAACTCCTTTAAACACTCTACTACTCTACCATTCCTTTCCCTCCAAACTTACCAGAATAGCTAATGGAAGAACCCCCCACAAGACTGCCCCCACTACCAAAAACAAGGAATCAACCTCCAAGCCTCAAACAAGCCCACAAGCGGCCCTAGAAAACACCAAGAGACACCACTCTTCGTAAGAAAATGGCTCCACACAACATAAGAGAAACCACAAAGAGGACACAAGTCTCATAAGTTCTTCATCAAAATGACATATGTCGTAGACACCTTCACCAAAACTGCAAGCCAACAAAATGGCTTCACTCTCCTAAGCCCACCCACGTAAGAAAATTGGAAGGTCTAACAATTGGCTCCACACGCCAGACGGGCATAGCTTGCAAATATGAAGATCCATCTCATCCATTGTCACAGCCCCGCCCAACTCAACAATACAATCTATTTTGGCCCACATGCACACACGAGGACTTCCCAAGCGGTCACCCATCCTGGTATTGCCCGCCCGAGCACGCTTAACTTTAGAGTTCTTAGATCCCGAGGCCACATACCTTTAAAATGCGTCAAGTTGAGTTAAGGCGGAGTTGGATTTATAAGCCCAAGGTCAGACTTGGATATTTCCAATGTGGGACTTGAACAAAGCCTCACGGTGCTAACGGAAGCAATACACCCTTACCCCAGTGGAAGTCTGACGCAACTCCAAATTCACAAATAGAAAAGGACCTATTCCACGAAGGGTTTTGGCCGAATCGATGAAAGATTCTAAGATGGACCGAGCTCCAAATAGGCATGGCCGAATCCGCAAGGGATTCAATAGACAAGCATATTTAAACTAGAGAAAAATACCCAAACACAAATACAATCAAATTGATATTATTAATCAATAATGAAAAAACAAAGCTCCTCTCCCAATGGAAGAAATAAAATATATAAAAAAGGGATGGGACCCTATCCTGCTGAGAATTCTCATTCCATCACACTTTCCATTATCCTTCCAAAATTCTCTCCTAGAAATCATAAATTCTAAATAAAGGAAAACGGAAACTACTAACAATAAGAGAAAAATTGATGCTATCATTGAATTGATTGTCCAACCCATAACAAAATGGGCTGGTCACTGGCCCAATTGGGTCCGACTCAATGGGACATGTTAACCCATGGAATGTGGGTCTGGCTTGCATCAGAGTCTCAATAAAAACCCATGATCCTACTACCGGAGGGGACACAACTAAAGACACAAAGCTCCCTCACCTATGTAACTATCTTGGACCAAAACCTCCTTATTAACCACCACCCTAAACAACACAGGAAAGTTATATCAAGCAAAAAAAAAAGTCGCGATTACCCTCCCCTAACCAACCCCATATTGAAGAAACCACATGCGCCCCCCCCCCCCCCCCCCGCCCCCCCTCTCCAAAAAAAAACACCACCACACAACCAAAGGCCTTTTCCATGTCAATTTTGAAAATAACACCCGATTTCTAGGTCCGCTTCCTAGAGTCAATCATTTCATTTGCAATAAGAATATCATCAAAAATCTGCCTATAGCATGAACAAAAGCCCCTTGGCACGGGCCAATGATGAGCGGCAAAACAACCTTCAGTCTATTGGCTAGATATCACTAGCCTTATGTACCAACTTCCTTCACCATAGCAAGTGTGTTAAATACTCTTCATGCTTTTTATTCAAAGAGAGCACAAGATAGATGCAAAAAAACATGCCCAAAGATACCACCGCATTGAGATCTAAAACCAAAATTGCATGCTTGTAATAGATAATTAACCAGCCTAAGCATCACCAAATTAACAGTAAACAAGGTCATTAAAATTAGCCACACTTTACATGGAAGAAAGAAAGTACATAAGTAAATTGTCGGCACCTTTTGGCATGCCAATACAAAAACACACATTTAGAATTATACGTTCTTTACTCCTTAAGTGGCCCATAGTAAGAATTCATGTTTCAAAGATAATAGAAGATTGTATTTCAAAGAGAAGGATATACTGCAAGTGGGGAACCCAATGGAAAGCCCTAATATACTACGTAGAAAGCATTTAAGAAATTAAGACATTATGTACAATGGTGTTCTTCAGATGAACTCCCACATTTTTCAAAGGCCTCCTTTTCTGTGGCATTGTCTACAGGGTCTTCTCTTTCTAGCCCTCAGGTTCGTAGTTGGAAGTTGAAAGCTCCATCAAGACTTACATGCTTTTGGGTGGCTTGCCTTGAGAGGTTGAATCCTTACAGTGGATAACCTCCGATGTTAAAATAGAATTCTGGTGAACGCCTGACACTTGTGCATTGCAGATGAAGAGACAGTGGACCATCTATTCATTAATTGCAAAGTAGCTCAAATCTTGTGGAGGCCGATCCTTGGTTGGTTTTTTGTAACTGGGCTCCCCCTCGCTCTATCCTTGTTTCTTTGAAGCATGGATCTTGGCGGTGGGCTCGGCTAGGGGGGCTCATGTTGAGGTGGTCTTTTTTGGCAGCCATACAGGCGCTTTGGAAGGAGAGAAACTTGCGGTGATTGAAAGGCTATTCCTCTCCGATTTATGTTTTGTGTGACATGGAGAAATTTCTAGTTGCATTATGGGCCTCCTGCTCTCCTCCTTTTATAAGGACCCCTTTGTATGAGATTTTAAAAAGGTGGAGTGAAATTGCCATTTCATCTAATTTACCATCACTTTGTACGTCGGCTTGGTTACCATCCCTACCGGCTGCTTCAAATTAAATTTTGGTGAAGATGCAATTGGTATCCCGGCATGCTGGCAATAGAGAAGTTATCTGGGGCTGGAATGTGTCAATAATCTATTCCGATTATGGTCCTGCAGGTATCTGCTCCGTGAATAGCGCAGAGTTGATTGCATTGAGGATAGGTTAGCGCCAAGTTCTTCGTCTCAACCTTTAGGGCCTTGGTGGAAGGTGACTCAATATGTGTCATCTGTTGGGATGCCCAGTCTTGCATGGCTCCATGGACAATGGAAGGCGTCGTGGAAGAGGTGTTGGAACTATCTAGAAAGTTGCATGCTTCTTTTTCCTGTGTCAAGCAGGCAGCCAATGCGGTGGCTGATGGCTTAGCTAAGGAAAGAGTCCCGGAATAGAGTTTAATCATTTCTGATGATATCCCTCCCACTTATTAATGTATCATTGTTGTTTTACTATTATGTTTCCTTTGGTTGTGCACTTTGTTTGTTGGCTCACTTGTTAGCATATCAATCTTGTATTTCATTGCCAATCTAATGGAAGTTACTTTTAAAAGAAAAGAGAGTAAAAAACATTAAAAAAAAAAAAGAAAGATAAACTCTCACTTTCACCAATGCATCAGCTTCAACATTTTCTTCTCTACAGTCTACCGCCCATGGCTCAAGATATTAACCAATACGCTACATATCACCAATACGACTTGATGGCATTTAAGAAATGCCTCTATATTGACCATGGTTTTAAAAACCGGCCGATACGAACATGAACCGGTATCGGCCGAGTCCAAGCCGATATCTCGCTGAGATATCGGTATCGGCGATACCAGACTTTAAATCGCGAAAATATCGCGAGATATCGGCCGA